>VXBC01010658.1:168028-193684 GCA_013399945.1 Ploceus nigricollis
GCAGGGCATGCTGGGTCAGGGCTGGGTGCCTGGGAGGGGGGAGGACCTTGGTCAGGGGCTGCAGGGTGGGGAATTAGCTCAAGTGGTAGAGCGCTCGCTTAGCATGTGAGAGGTAGCGGGATCGATGCCCGCATTCTCCAGTGCTTTTGATTTCCCTTGCCTGGACACAGGGCCCTTTGTCAGGGATCCATCTGTCCCCTGTGGCGAGGTATGGTGTGCCCTGAATTTACAGAGAAGGAAGACATTTAGGGTTGTATCAAGATTACTATGGGCAGTTTAACAGAAGAAATTATGTTCTCTGTCTTTTCTTGACAGTTCTCAAATATCAAGCCCAGTACAGAAAAGAACATCAATGAAATGGAACAACCTCAGTCAAGGGCTGCTAAGAATCTCAAGGAATTGATGGATTTGTCTTTAAGGATTGGCTGAGGAGAGTGAGCATGTTAAGTTTGGAGAAAGAAATGTTTGGAGGACTTGTTGCTGTGCTTAGGCATAGGATACAGAACAGAGAAATGGCTGTAATTTTGTTTGTCTTGTGCTTGAGCAGAGATCAAACTACAACACAGTGAAAGAGAATCAAGGGAGAATGCAGCAGGATAGAGGTAAGATCTATATGGCCCTAAGAAGAGTCCAACTGTAGAAGATGACATCTAAAGGGCTTATGGAGCATTTCTGTTTGTGGTTTGCATGACTGATGGGCTAAAGTGTTGAGCAAGAAGATGTCGGAGCTGAGGCTGTTTGAAGCAGGATGTGGTAATAGAGGCATGATGGTGCAGTGCAGCTTGGGAAAAGTGCTGGGTGAGTGTGTGCTGGGTGAGGTCCCCTTGGGCATGTCCCTGTGCTTCCTTCGATAGCTCAGCTGGTAGAGCGGAGGACTGTAGGCTCCTGTGCACGGCCATCCTTAGGTCGCTGGTTCAACTCCGGCTCGAAGGAGTGACCTTTTGCCTCTGGCACACATCCTGCCCTGCCACTGCTGCCTTCTTCTGCTCCTGCCCAGGGAACTCCCCAGAATGAGCTGCTCAGTCATGAGCTCTTGTCTGAGTTTGGGAATACTACTGCCCCAGCAGTTTTGAATGAACCCTTGGGCAGGGGATTGTGATTCCGAGCACTGAAGTTGGCCAAAGTCTCCTCCATCAGGAACGTGAGTGGGTGGGTTGGTGGTGTGAGAGTGATATGAATGGGAGGCCCAGGCTCTGGGGGCAGGGCATGCTGGGTCAGGGCTGGGTGCCTGGGAGGGGGGAGGACCTTGGTCAGGGGCTGCAGGGTGGGGAATTAGCTCAAGTGGTAGAGCGCTCGCTTAGCATGTGAGAGGTAGCGGGATCGATGCCTGCATTCTCCAATGCTTTTCATTCCCTTTAGTGGACCATAGGTGCTGTGTCCTCTTGTGGCTGTGGGGAGCCTTGGGTGGACCCAGAGGCTGTATCAGGAGTAGAACAGGCCATTGGCATAGGCATGAGTAAGCCATTTTCCCTCCTTGCTTTGTAGTAATTAAATGGCATTAAGAGTGCTGTACACGTTTTCTAATAAAATTCTTGATCACCAATGTACCATCACAGAGATGTTGACCTTTTGGAGCAAGTCCAGAGGAGGCACACCATGATGATTAGAAGGATGGTGCTCCTTTCCTAGGAGGAAAGGCCAGAAGAATTTGGATTATTCAGACTGGAAAAGAGAAATCTTTAGTGTGACATAATTGGAGCTTCCCAGTACTTAGGCAGGGTCTACAAGAACGCTGGAGCAGGGCTTTTAACATGAGCATGTAGTGACAGGACAAGGGGCAGTGGCTAGAAATTGAAAGAGGCAAAGTTTAGATTAGATATTACAAAGAAATTCTTCACTGTGAGGTTGGTGATGCACTGGAATTGATTGCTCAGAGAAGTTGTGGATGACCAGTCCCTGCTCAAGGCCATATTGGATGAGGCTTTGAGCAACCCTGGGCAGAGGATTGGAAGTAGATGATCTTGAAGGTCCCTTCCAACACAAACCACTCTACAATTCTATAATTTTCTTATAAGCAGCCTATCAAACAGGATCTTTTGAAACTTCTGAAGAAAAGAAATCCAGTATCTATCTCTCTGCATATTACTTCACTGTCAGACAAGAAAGCATAAGTCAAAGTACAGTTTCATTTATTATGCCAAAAAAAAGGTTCTAAAATTATTTTTGTATTTTATTGAAGAAAAACAGACCTCCTTTGAAATTCTGCTGATTAAAAGCCCATTAGCTTTACTCCCTGATAAATTATATTGTGCCAAATTCCCAATAAAATCACAGAGTCATGTCTGTCATGTTTATTAAAAAGCAAATTTTGCCCTGGGCTGTGGTGGTATAATTAACAGTGACTTAATTAATAATGGCAGGAAACTCAGAATCAGGTATGGCTGGTTTTATACCTTGTACTAAAGAATACCATTTCAGCAGCAGATTTTTGGATTAACATAAATTAAATTATAATTAAAGCAAATCTATGAGACTGACTCATCATTTTATCTTGCAAATATTTACAGCTACTTTATTAAAAGTGAATCCCTCTGACATTTCCACTTCAGTCAGAAGCAGCCTTTTTTTTTCCTCTAATTACTAATAAAGATGGAGGAAGCACCACTGTCACTTTTGCCATAGATCACTGTGTAAATGATCCATATTCACGCTCAGCATTAAATAAAGTTAATTGCATTCTACATTCTTCCATGACAACTTTCTCCTTTGGGGATTTCTAGAAAATTAAATGTAAAAGCAACCAGAAAACATGAAGTTTGAGACAGAAGGTGATTTCTACAGCCATGCTGTACTACAGGGACACAGAAGGTGCAAGTCATAAGTGAATTTGATACCATAGTATGCTTTTTTCCCAGTGGTATAATTATTCAAGACAACAGAACCATGGGATGTCAACAGTTCTCCTTCCACTGTATGAAGAGTTTGGACATTCACTACTTTTGCCTCCATTGAATATGTGCCTTTAGGAACAGAAAGCAGGAGAAATGCAATTTGTTCAAAAACATGGAGGACAGAGTCTTGCCAAAATTCAAGCTAAACGATGCAAGTAGATCTATTTCATAAACCTTTTTGAGTTCATATATATTCTTACATTTGACGGGAAAACTAAACTGTGTTAAGTTTGCCTGGTAATACAGTGCAACCGACAATACCCAGAATGATGCTGTAATAAAAGTTTTACAATATTTATTAAACCTGCAAGTACATGTCTGACATATTTCAGTGTCAAGAACATCTACTTCACACATGACACTGAAATTTTTTTCCTCTTTCAACAGCAGCTGAGCAAATTTAAGGGCAAAATTACCCATAAAATCTTCTGGTCTTACTTCTAGACCATATAATGGTCTAGAAATGTAATGGTGTTACATTTCAACAATAAAATATTTGCCACCATTTTGATAACTTTTGTTTGACTCAAACTATTCTTAATGTCCTCTCTTCTTTTTCAATAGAGAAACTACCATTCCTGTGCCAGTATTTTTCAGTAGTTGGTTATACTCACAGTTAAAACCATGTACCTCTTTTTCAGCTCAAATAATTTTCAGATCCCAAGCTGTGCTTTTGGTTATGCCTGCCTTCATGAAGTGAACAACTATCTCACACCTAGCAATTTTCCCCTTCAAGGACATTACACATCCTAATCAAATAATCTTTTTCTTTTCTTCTAAATCTATCTTTTCTTCTAAATAATCTTCTTTTTCTTTTCTGACAAGATAAACTGATTGAACTCCTTATGTCTCTTACTCTAGTTCTCAAATTGTTATTACAGCACTTGCACTAGCTTTACTTTTCAACAAACTTCAGGAAAAATACTAACACAAGAACTGGGTGCAGTATTCAAATAGCCCTGGTTAGTTTATCCCAACAGTCTGACCTCTCATTCACTTAGATTAAAATATTTTAGATTATTCACAGACTGCTTGTGGGATGAAATCAATAGATTCGCATTGCATCATCTCTGATTCTTTTCAGGCTCACAAATTTAAAAAGAAGAAAGTATTGTGACAATGAATGTCTACTGTGCAGGTAACTCAAAAGGTTTTACCATCATGCCAGACAAATAAACATTTTTAGACCTGTTGCAAAGCAAAGCACATTTTACATACCTGTAGGACTTCTTAATCTCATCATGTGTTGCTCCCTTCTCTAGTGCCAGGATTTCATATAACGCTTCACCTGATGTTGACAAAGCACGTTGCCTTTGTTCAGCCATGATAGCAGTGCATTACCAAAGCTGCTAATGTAGAACATAACATAAAATACCAGAGACTGCAAGTATATAGAGATAGTATTTCTTATTTTTCATTTTAATAGATTTTTTCAGGCAGCAAAAGGCTAAAAATACCTGAAAGTGAATCTAGAATAAAATCTCCTCTATATTATCCTCTGTCCTTTCATATATTTTACAATTAGGAAAAAATGAGAAAATGGAAAAGCAAAAACCAAAGAACAGAAGCTTTTGTGTTGCGTAGCACTGTTCATATTAAAGACTCAATGTTGCTGTCACCGAAATGAATAGATAAATTTGCTGTAGCATTAATACCCAAACATTATATTTCCACCTAGTTTTATTTGTGTTTGTTTACATTTTTCTTTACTAAGTCCTATGAGAATTATTCCACTATTTGTTCAGGTTATTGACTTCTTACAGCAGGGTAAGAGCTTTGTACCTCTAAGTATTACCTAATGCAATGAAGTGGAGAATTTTTACTTTCTTAACACAAGGGTTCAGCTTCAGCCTAACCAATCTTAGGTGCTTAAATTGTGATTAAATTTGACTCTGAATCAAACTAGACTCCTTATATTGTCAACAGATGTACAGACTCTGAGAACAGCTGGCCAAGCACTTTCTCCCTATTATCTCTACAGTGTGCTCAGGATGACTTGAGTACTGTGTCCAGTTCTGGGCCCCTCAATTCAGGAAGAACATTGAGGTGCTGAAGCAAGTTCAGAAAAGAGCAATGGAACTGGCGAAGGATCTGGAGCACAAGTCTGATGAGGAGCAGCTGAGGCAGCTGGGGGTGTTTGGCCTGGAGAAAAGGAGGCTCAAGGGTGACCTTACCACTCCCTACAACTCCATCAAAGGAGATTGTAGCCAGGTGGAGGTTGGCGTCTTCTCCCAGGCAAACAGCAACATGACGAGAGGACACAGTCTTAAGGTACACTAGAGGAGGTCTAAGTCAGACAGAAGAAGAATTTATTCACAGAAAGAGTGATTAGATATTGGAATGTGCTGCCAGAGAGGTGGTGGAGTCACCGTCCCTGGAGGTGTTTAAGGAAAGACGGGATGTGGCACTTTGTGCCATAGTTTAGTTGACATGGTGGTGTTCAGTCATAGATTGGACTTGGTGATCTCAGAGATCTTTTCCAACCTGATTGATTCTGTGACTCCCAACTCATAACACTGAGAACCAGTGGAGTGAATCTGGACCTACATGATGAGAGTAGATACCAAGAATTGACCCTGGTCTTATAAAAGTTACTTTATAAAAAAAAATCTTCATGGGAAATACTGACATCTGTCAGGGTCCTATGTTATTTGAGATACATGACTTAGGACTGAATGAATGATAAATTTAACATGGTACCCTTACAGTATAGTGCAAGCACAGACTGACAGATTTAGTCCACTTTAGATCTAACATTTGTTCCTTCCTTTATCACAGAAGAGAAGCAGACAAACCAGTGATTCTTCACTGAGTGGTTTGACTACCTCCTTACGGTGCACAGTTCATCCTTTTGGATTTGAAGAATGAAACATTTTTAAACCAGACCTAGCTAATGCTAGGCAATGACACAAAGAAACTTAAAGAGCAGAAACTCCTAGCAGCTTTCTAGTACTTAGAGAGGGCCTATAAGAGACTTGGAGAGGGACTTTTTACAAGTACATGTTGAAATAGGACAAGTGGGAATGGCTTTAAGCTGAAAGAGGATAAATTTAGATTAGATATTAGGAATAAATTCTTCACTGTGAGGGTGGTGAAGCACTGGAACAGGTTGCCCAGAGAAGTTGTGGGTGCCCCATCCCTGGAGGTTTTCAAGGCCAGGCTGGATGAGGCTCTGAGCAACCTGATCTAGTGGAAGTTGTCCCTGCCCAGGGTAAGGGGTTGGAACTAGATGACCTTCAGGGTCCCTTCCAACTCAAACCATTCTAGGATGCTACATAAACCATAACTTAAACAAGATACAGATACCTATGATTCATAAGAGAAAGCTACAGCTCATTGATGGCAGACTTGCCACAACAAAACTCTCACCACAACTTTATTTTTTTAAATGTTGGACCCCTCTCCAAATGTTGAAAAGTGATCACAGAAAAAACCTAAAAGTGAGCTGTAACCCCAGTCACAAGAAAAATTTCTGTAAACCAGTTTTGTTAGGTAAGACTACCCTCTCTTTTATTACACCCTTCTCATTGCTGAGCTAGAAACACTATCATGACATTATTCATATATTATTTACTAAACCACATTTCGGTTCAGAACCAATCATGTAACACTTTTAAGTTCTTTGGTATTATTCAATATGAAAAAGAAAATCAAATACCATGTAAGTACACAGAGAAACATAATCCACATAGTAATTCTGGCACATAGTATTTACTTTGATGTTTTCTTTTTCTGATCAACTAACTCACAATTAAGGGTCCTTTGACCTGCTGAAAAAAAATACCTTTCTACTTCTAAGTGTTGTAAACAATCCCTCAATTAAATGTACTGAACTTTTGGTTTTAAGTTAACAATTAGAAAATGAAATTGCATGTGAGTATCTAGATATTACTTTACCACCTGCAGTAGTTACCATGCTTTCTGTTCATGATGGCATGCGTAGAGCATATTTAGCATAATCCTGGGATCTATCCTGGCACTGGAATCATGGAAGGCACATGAAGCCAGTTAATGCACAAGATAATGGTAGTAACCATATGAAGTCACAGATATACAGCATTAGTTAAAAATCTGTGACATAATGCTGATCAGCTACCTGGCAGCCCTGAAGCATAAACCAAAATTAAAGTAATGGTGGATTTAATTTTGAAGAACTACAAGGTCATGTAATTTGTACTTTCTCATAAAATAATTTTAATAACCTAGTCAGCTATGGAAATTTAGACTCAATAGCCTATTCAGTCTTCTAGTGATTAATCAACTTGAAGCTTTAACTTTAGCTATTCAAAATTATTTCTTACTTATTTAAAGCAGTCCTATAAAATACTAAAAGTGCAATGAGACAATACTTTTCTAGAAAAAGTTAAACTCTCCTTATTAAGGAAGATGTAACAGTCACAATTTTAGTACTAGATACGTTCCTGGTGGCTGAAATTACATTAGAGTACTATTTTTGAGCTACTTATTTTTGTTCCAGTAGAACAAAAGCAAGAAGATGTTGTTTTCTTCCTTTAAATTATTAAAACACAATCCAAATTATGGTAACAATTCCACATCTCCTAAGAAGGTGGGACCCCAGATAACTTAAGCTCCTTCTGGGCTGATTTTACACTACCCAGCATTAAGCATCTTATACAGAGGTTGTAATAATATGCCTTTTGTTCTTACAATACCCATAGTTCATTTGGATTAGTGCTGAAAAATAAGGCAAAGTTATTCAAAGAACATACCTGCTTCAAAAAGTGGTGGAACACAGTCTGGCATGTATAAACATTATGAGTTCAATACCTTGGTGTCTTTATGCCAATATCATCCCAAAGGAAAGAAGCAAGTGCCACCAGAAGTGCTGTTCCACAGAAAGCAGGTGCTGCTTTTCATCCTTCACAATCAGGGTTAAACAGGTCAGCGGAGTCTGATTACGTCTTTTGTTGTCCAGTATCCAATTGGTTATCTCTCAGGAAGATCTATGAAAGAGCAAATAAAACATTCATGAATCTAAAAGCTGATATATCCAAGAGTTAATGACACCAAAAAATTTGGGACAACTGTGTATTGAGTTAGTTGTTCTTCTGTGCTTTACTCCTGACAGGGTATTGAGTTAGTCTTTTTTTTTTTCCCCATGCAAATATATTAAATTGTTTTAAATATAAAACAGTCTCTTGCTCTAAATTTCACTTCTTTAAGACCAGCCATGGCTTAGGTTTACTACATAATTTCTTCCAAAACAGGATTAATTGAAGAAGTCCCTTCAGGACTTAGTTCTGAGTTCTTGTAAATTTTTATATCAAAACAGAAGATGTAGGATGTTGTCTTTTATTCTGATGGAGTTTCTCCTCTTACAACATGAAAACTTAGAGAACCATTCCTTTTCATTTGAAACAGAGAAGATTAAATGCTAGAGTCTTTAAAACCTCAATTTTTCTTGGTATATCATCCTTGGAACCAAATAGTTCATCCTTTGCACTCAAAAATTTCCTAGATCACCCAGTTCCAAACCATATCCTCTGTACTATGTTGATTTTGGCTGGCTGCCAGACCTCTACCCACCTCACACCATCCACCATCCCTCCTTCAACAGAATGGGAAGAGAGGATAAACTGAAAAGCTCAAAGATCAACATAAAGATAGGTTGATCCCTTACCCATTACTGTCATGGGCAACCCAGATGTAACTTGGGGAAAATGAATTTAATTTATAACTAATTAAAAGAGATTTGGATGGTAAGAAACCAAGACAAAAATTAAAACACCTTCTCCTCGCCACCCTGTTTCCAGGCTCAATTTCACTCCTTCATTCGCATCTATCCCCCACCATCCATGAGCAGAGCCAGGAGGACAGGAATCGTGGGTTCTATAGTTATGATCATATAAAGTGTATATCTATAAAGAATATTTATGATCGTATATATATATATAAGAGATAGATATATATCACATATATGATACAGTTATGGTCAAATACACAATAAAGTATGTTATGATCACATATATATAAAGTATATTTATGATTATATAATTATGACCATATAAAAACAAAATAACAACAAGAGAGCTGACGGAAAAAAATGTTAAGTAGATGCTTTTTAATGTGAAGCATATAATTTTAACATTTCTTTTGTTTTTAGGTATATACTTAATTTCAAACATTCCTTCAAATTTCAGCTTTGTATGGGGAGAAGGCAAGGGACATTTCAATCTAAAATGTGAGTGTTTTTCATAGTTATGAGAAGTCAAAATAGCATAGTCAAACTATATTTCCCAGGACAATAACAACAGAGTAGGTATAGCTAATTCATTACATTGCATGAACACAATAAACCAGATTATTCAATCAGCATGCTTGATCGCTATCTTTGAAATGACTTTATCATTCTTGCAATACAAACCAAAACAAAATGTACTATTTCTAATGGTAAGAAGAAATTTAGGGGAAAAAATAAAAACAGGCAGAAAATAAAATCACTTCCAGGTTATCCAAATCCCTTGTATTTATATTCTTCCTATTACAAGATCCCTGCTCAGCATTCCTGGCACGCGCCGGGACTTGCAGTTCCGTGTGGCTACAGCGCCCTCTGGCGCACAGAGCTGGGACCGCTCTGCAACCTGACTTGCTTTTCCTGCTAGCGCTTCTTTGACGGAAACGAACACAATCCCAGAAAATCTAGGGAGTTTGTCCCTTTTGATGTTCTGTATCCTTAACACATTCTAATGAATCTTTAAAAGACTCAAAATTTGCTGAATTGTCATAAATCTTTTGTCAGATCAGCTATGCAATTTAGAAGAATAGCTAGGTAATTTAATACCTCTTCATGCTTCTCATTAATTTTTGGTTTTTGTATTGTAACACCTGATAGTGCACCACAAGACCACTGTGGCAGGCAGTGCAAAACTAAAACACAGTTCTAGTCCCAAAGGCTCTTCTATCTAAAAAGTCTGGCTTACACTTTTTATTTCACGTATACATTGCATGTATTTTCAAAACATGCAAATCAGAACATGCCTGGAAATTCAAAGCTGAATATCAGACATAAAAAATTTGAAACATGGACCAGACAGAACAGGAGGTCTGGGGTTGCTTCGGAAACCTCCAGTTACACATAGCCAGAGCTAAGGATTGAAGAACTCTTGAGTCATTCCAGTCCTTCCTCCTACCACTCCCTCCTTTTCCAGGCTCAATAGAGAGTTCAAGTACTTAAAGCCTGGAGCTGAGAGATATACATGCATAAAGGTACTGGCGTCATTGCTTAACAGTGGTGTGAATTTTAACTTCCAAGGCAAGGAAAGACAATTTTTAAAAGCTGAATTATATTCATAGTTTGTTGAATCTGGTAGGGTTAATACTAACAACATCAAAGCATTTAGGAGATATAAGTGATCAGATAAAGCACTCCTGACCTTTATGGAGAACCTACAGCTTTTGACTCTTTCTTCCAGTTGTGGCAGGGAAAGAAGATTTCAGATTTTACTTTGAGGAACTTGACGATTTAAATAAACTGTCTCGCTGATATGCTTCAGTAAAGCCAGCAGGTTAAGGGAGATAATCCTTACCATCTACTCAGCACTGGTAAGGTCACATCTGCAGTGCTGGGTCCAGATAAGGGCCTTCAAGTACAAAAGAGACAATGACATACTGAAGAGAGTCCAAAAAAAGGGCCACAAGGATGATAAAGAGACTGGAGCATCTGTCCTGTGAGAAAAGGCTGAGAGAGCTGGGACTGTCCAGGATGGAGAAGGCTCCGTGGGGGGAACTCATCAGTGTGTGCAAATGTCTGAAGGGACAGTGCAATAAGGACGGAGCCAGGCTCTTTTCAGTGGTGCCCAGTGCCGCGACCAGAGGCAATGGGTCCAGACTCCAAACTCCCAGACGTAGGAGGTTCCCTCTAAACATCAGGACACACTTCACTGTGAGGATGACTGAGCACTGCCACAAATTGCACAGAGAGGTTTGGAGTCTGCATCCTTGGAGATACTCAAAAGCCATCTGGATATGGTTCTGGGCAACTGGATCCAGGTGCCCCTGATTGCTTTCCCCAAAATCTCCCTGCTATGATTACTATTATCGCTAATTTCTGTGCCTTGTTCAACAAAAAGGTGGTCCACAAGGATGTTGGAATTTATATTGGTGACATAGGACCAGATATGCCAAGAGAAAGAAGGCAGGTGAGGATACTGGAACAAGTACTCTTGCTAGCTGATGACTTTTCACTGGTGAATGAATGGCAGTCTGGAAAAAGAAGACCCAACACAAGTAGACCATGAGGAGGTAAGTGAAATATGGTAGGCTGATAATATGTGAATTCAGAAAGGGTGTATACAGGGGTAGTGTGTTCTAGTTTTTCACTCTCTGGGCAGGATTTTTGTTTTGTTTTATATTTTAATATTATGCTGTGGCGATATCAGTATTTGTAACATCCAGCTAAGCAAGATAGTCAAAGGGCAAATGATGGAGACAGTGAAAAAAAGAAGAATGCTATGCTCCTGCCAAGATGTGCTGGGCCTCTGGTTAAGGCATGGGGATTGATTTTTGTTAAGAAGGAAGAGGACTTCTGAATTGCTATGTCCCCAAATGCTCTTCCTGTAATTTCTTTTTATCCGGTTCTGTTTCACATGCTCCTGGACATCTAGTGCCCTGTCTGAACTTTACTGCATGCTGTTAGATATTCAAACAATTTCCCAAAGAAAAGAGCATTGGATTAAGGTCCCTTCTTCAGAGAGAGACCTTTTAGATGTCAGTCAAGCCCAACAATTTTACAACAAGAAGTTACATTCCTCTTGCCACATTTCTCTGTTACAGAATAGTTACTGTCATTATGGCTTCAAAAGCAATAACAGAATTGATTGAAATAATATGATTGCATTGAATCCATTTTTAAATACATGGAACTATATTTGAAGGAAGGTATTCCATCTGGTAACCCATCTGCAACTCCATCTATACATGAAGCAAGAATTCATAAGAGAACATTCATATATTTGAATTCTCTGAACATATTGTGACCTTCTGTTACTATTCACATAGAATATCTCAATTTAAATATATCTTGGGTTTTTAATATCTTTAACTGAAGTACTGGAAAAAAGTAGCAAACTCGAGAAGCAGAAGCCTTAAATGAACAGTCAGTTACATATTTAAATTTCTCATGCCTTTACGTGGTCAGTTTGACACAAAGAAGCAATCCAGACCTATAACTTCCTTGTTCATTCCAGTAAATTAAATTCAAAGCCTTGGCAGACTACTTAAGTGACATGACATAAACATTTTTTTCCTGGCAATTTAAACTAGAGGCCCCTGACATGATGTTTTAAGTAATAGTAATAGACTTAACTTTTAAAAAAAGTTACTCAGGAAACACCAGGAATTTTATTTCCATCTGTGGTTTATGAGAAAGTTCTGTCTATCCTCCCTAATTTAAAGTGGGTTATGGAGGTAGCCTTAACTAAGATGTAAATCACAATAATCTGTCCATCTTTAAATTAAATTATTTTCTGAAAAGCAAAGACTAGGAAGTTTATTTAGCTTTGACAGTTCAGGGGTGAGTTTTCTAGGTCTTGGAGTAAAAGTGAAGTAAGAGAGTTCCCTAATTCTTTATTTAGGCAGTGTCTTGGTAATTTACTTTGCAAGCAGCTGTAGTGCTTTAAGACAGTATTCTGCAACTTCTTATAGTAAATTTACAAATCCACAGTTCTGGTAGCAAGGTTATTCATTTTAGCATGGCCTAATCAGCTACAGCAAAGAATCAGGAAGATTAGCTTGAACAGTATAAATAAGTGCTTTGACCTATTTCTCATGCTATTTTACCAGAAACATATTAGGAAACGGCAGTACCACATCTTCACAGTACCTGTTCTTTGGGAATCAAGACTTGCTTTTTGTCCTCCCCACCAAATACAACATTTCTTCAGCACCAAACAGTTCTCCCCACTTGTTCCTCCTCCACATAGTTTTCATAATTCACCCTCTGACATCTCCTGCAGTCTTTGTCTATGCAAGCTCTTCCTTGAAATCCCCACATAGTCCTCAATTCTACCCTGCACCTACCATTCAACTATTCTCTCCAAAATTCCTGCAAGCTGGCTGCTTACGTACATAGTTCCCAGGAGGGAGGGGATGCAGTGGGGAGACAGCATTTCTCTCTAAAGCTTCATTAATCCCCACATTGGATTTATTGCCCTGTCTTAGAAATGCTCACTTAATTGATGGCTGAGAAAGGTAAATTCTTTCTAAAGTGCTGATGAGTAACTATCTTATCTAGAGCCAGAAAGGAATGCCTGCTCAGTGGCTGAGTTACAAGTCAAAGAATTAAAGCAAAATGCTATCCCAGTAGGGGAATTACAGATTAATGGATGAGAAGAGAGAAGTCTAAGATATTTTTCTTTCCTGAATGTTACTTACTGTCAGAAAGTAAAAATTAAAAAAAAAATGTATTTCATTAGCATAAATATTTCACCAATAAACTAAATAAGCAAAACCATAAACATGAATGTTATTATGCACATAGCTACTGGAAATATTTCGCAATGGTCAGAAGACTAACATTTCAGTAAATTAGTAGCTTCATTGTTAACCATTTATCACAGCTGTTCTTAAGGTTTTTTCCCTCACCTTGTTATGACAAGACCTTTCAGCTGGAAAATAGTCAGAGCTGAAACTCAAAGTCTGAACCCATGGGATCACAGTTGGCTCAAGTTAATCTTAGAGCTGCCAGTAAAGGAGCATTCCAAACTTTCACTGATTTTCTTTCTTACTATTATTTTTCCCTTAGTTTTCAGCAAAATCAGCTTTCTAGTCTGACTCACTCCGCAACTGGCATCATTGCTAGAGCTGATGCAATGGAAGCGGTGACATCACGCCTTTTCAGCAGCAGTAAAGCCTTACATTGTTTTCAGCTCACCACAGAGCTGCACCTTAAGAAGGATATAGGGGCCAGAACACCACAAAAGCATGAAGCACAAGTAAATTCTGTGGAAAATAGTACAAATAAGGAGAATTAAGACTCCTCTGGACTAGTCTGTAGCTAAAGGATAGGCCAATGTTTAACTATATATTAAACACATTGGAGGCCTCTGCTGCCAGCTTAACACTGTCATGGGTACGTGACACAAGGTGCTGTTCCAGTTGAAATGCACTCTGCTAATTCAATTTGTTCCAAGTTCCAACAAAACTTTGGCAGGTTACCTTTGCCCCAGCAGGATTAGTGCTGCAACAGGTATCGGTTGCCCACATGGCCCCAGCGCTCTGTGGTTCCGGCCCAGTGCATTTCCTCTGCAACAAGGATAAAAGCAGACAGGCGGCAGAAAATCCTCACCAAGCGCTCTGCTAATTTGACAGAAATGTAATCATGTGCCCACACCTGATCCAGATCAAATTTGTACTGCTGGGTGATGTGGCATGGCCCAGAGCCAGCGGTAACGATTGTGGAACCACAGCACTCAGCTAAGGCTTCTCCTGCAGAGGAATTACCCGTGCAGGAGACTGCAAACACAGAGTGTGGCCTATCTCTGTGGAAACAGCTTGTGCAGGCTCCCCCGAACATGCCCCGATCCGCACAAAGGAGACACAGTGGAACCCCTTGCCAAACCACCTTTCTTTCTACCCTCAGAGGCAGGGTGCTGGGTTAGCTTCTGACTGAGAGCATTAAGCACGGGAGGAGAAAAAAAAAAAAAAAAAAAAAGGAAATTACATGTCTGAGGTTTTTCTTTCGGGCAAGTCTCTTATAAAAATAAAGGAGTGTACAAATGTCTTTGTTTCCCTGCCAACTTTTATAAGAACTAATTAAGACCAAGAAGAGCTTCATTTTCCTGTTTATTTCATAGAGAGAACAGCTAATGAATTTAACCTATTGATGATTTTGCAGCTGCCTGCTTTAATTTGCTTATGATTGGGAAACAAAAACTTAGTGTAACAGCAAAGAGCTGCCAAAGCCACTGAGCGGTCACTGGTGCGTGACCAGTGATCCAGCTGTGTGATCAAATTTCAATTAGGCAGCTGTGACAACAGAGCACGGGCTGTCCTTCAGAGCAAGAAAACAGTATTAAAATTAAGGCCACTGCTTAGTACTTGCTTATTTTCAAGCCTGCTGATTTGCCCATAATAAGGTCAATATAACCATAAAGGTAGAGACTGCTGGCATTTATTCTCTGCCAAAGAACATCTTGAACTTTTCAACTTTATGATTTATCTATTGATTGCAATAGAAAATTCAGGCCACAAAATGCAGTGGCAATTGCTATCAATAAATGAGAAATTATGCTTTACCTGAAAACAATTTTCAGAGGGAAATATTCACAGGCCTTAATGTAACTCGTATTTCTTAGTTCAGACAAGTGGATTACAAGGCATTTATTATATCAGGGAGTCCTATGGACTTTATGGAAATTATCCAGAATTCAATAAAGATTTTTATGATTGCTATAAACTCTACAAAATAATTTTTAACAACCTTTTGATTCTGAAGGTGAGATCTCAACCCTCTATAAATCAGTGACAGAACTCACAGTTGAGATTGACAGAAAATGAGCACCCAATAATTTGCAACTCTTATTTATAAAAATTTCCATAAATTACTGTACATGACTGGAGAACCTTATGGGTTTTACTCACAATAAACTTTACAGTGTGTTTTTTTTTTTTCCAAAAGTGGCAGGGGGAGGATGATTCACTTCAGAGGAAGTGAGTTACTTCATTTTCTTACTTTCCTTAAAAAAGAGCTCTTCAAACTTTTACATGTTATTTCAAAATATTATTTCAAAACAATTTGCAAATATTAGCCAGGGATTCCCAAACCCTGGTATCCTAGCAGCAGACTACCTAAGCTGCTTAAGAAGGTATGGGAACTATTGCTGCCCTGCTGCACCATCAGTCCCAAGCCAAGGTTAACCCTGCATCAGCTTCTGCATGAAGCTTTGTACAATTCTAAAAACTGGAAATTAGACTATCAAATAACGGCTAGCTCTCCAGATTTCCACTGTTAATTTTATGCCAAAATCACAAATCTGAAGATGTGAAGCTTTTTCTGGGAAGCAGGGCAAAAACCCTTCTTAGAGCAAGTAGAAATTGGCCACCAGAACCTTTTGGTTGGAATGTAGCAGTATTGTAAAGACTTACAGGGTGTGCATGGAGTCTGTGCCATAGAAAGGGGAAATAGGTTTCTGCAGAATGCGTGTCAAATCCAAGCAGAACAGGATCCATATTATGTATTACTTGGTAACAGTCAGTATATGCTGCTACTGTTGGTTCACATCACAATCTCCTTTGCTGGTGCCAGGCAATAGCAGATTTCACCAGTTTTCCTTTTCCTATTTAATTTGAAAGTCACATGAAATTTAAATTAATGTATTGTTACAAATTGCATACAAAACAATGTTTTTTCCTACATTTGATAAGTAGCAATTATGAATAAGTTTGCATGATGAACATTTGTTTATTTTTTTCCAAGTAGTGTTTAGAAAGATCTATTTCATCAATTGTTTCCACAAATGGACATCCATGCATACAGATATGATAAAGTGACAAGAAAACAAAAATATAACTGAAAATTGAATTATAAAGCAATTTAAGCTTTGAATTTATTTACTGTTTGGGAGCATAGCTTCACACTGTACATTTTTTCTACATCGTGCAATAAACCAGGCACTTGTAATGCAAATGGTATTGACTTGCAGTGTATTAGTATTAACTCTGACTTCTAACAAATTAAATTCTCCAATTATCTGGGAATTGATTATTTTGGCTACAGATGCAATGACATGTCATTTGCCCACAGATCATCTATTTCAAGATCACAGCAAGATAAGCAATCTTTCACCAAATTAAGCTTTTTGGGCCTGTTCTCAATTCTTCATAGTCTGCAGAAATGTCAGCATTTCTATTGGGGTTTTACATTCATTCTGTCTTTTAAGACAGGGCTTTCTACTTATTTTGTGTAGTCAGAAGTTGGGTGTGTAAGTAAAACCTCCTGCATAGAACTAAGCAGACACCATGGTTTTTCCTGGTTTTAGGTATTCTATAAAACATGCTGCCTTGCAGGTTTTGAACACTTTGCAGACTAGTACATTTGTTCAGATTTTATACATTTTAGAATGAAATTTCTTACTAAAGAATTATATTAACGAACATTCCGAGTCCAGGGTAAGATGAAACATTATAAAAGCTGCTTATTTTCTTAGGCCTATACTTGTATAAAAGTAGTCTACAAATTCCTAGTCATGTAATTTAATCTAGAAAACTGCTGACATGGTATTGATTTATGTAGATTTAACTGATGTTCTGACACGACTAGAGGGTGCTCTCCATAATCCCAGCTCAGCAAAGCACGTAAGAACACGCATAAAATTAAGTATATGCTTTGTACCACTAACACTTTATGCCAATTAACCCATATTTTCACCACAATTTCTGCTATGTCTATCTTGTATCATAAATATATTACATAAATATTAGACATATGTAATATATTCCATACATACATTACCTATTGCTCTTATCTGTTATATATTTCAATATGCTATTCACATATTCCAATGAATATATATTTCTGTGAGATTTTAAAATTAGATTTTCTAAAATGAACCACATTTTGAATTCTGAGTAACTCCTTACATAATGCTGACTTACACCATGTAGGTGAGTTTTTATGATACAGATGATGTGGTTGAATGTAGGCTGACTCCAAAAGGGGCATTCCCATTGCTAGTTACATACCTGCACCTTGAACCAGCTGTGCTGTTTGGCTGGTCCCACGTTGTATGGGGGGCGAGGAAGGAGGGTGGGGCTAAGAGTAATTTTTTTCCACTTTAACCCTCTAAAACTCTCTTGGCTTACTCTAGGGGTGAGCATCAGTACTGGTAGGAGCAAACAGCCAGGAGGGCTGAGATGGAGGGGCATGGCCTCTCTGCACAGCAGGATCTAGTTTAGCACAACGTGTATTAGCAAAACGTATATTTTAAAACCACATTTCCAGTGGTTCACACCATTACAAGGCTCGGCCTCTTTGCTTTACTGCACTACTCCCCGCTTCCCCACCCCCTCCCCCATTCAGCTTTTAAAACACGAGACTTGTCTCTAATTAACTGCAAAGCTGCTTTTAAGAAATTGATGAAAAAATGTTCTCCTAATACTCAGACTCTCTTTTATCTGAACATAAAAGTTTATCAGAGCTAATCCCTTTAGTGTGCCCTTGTCTTACAAGAACAATTTTCTTTCATTTGGTCATGACAAAGGAGTTCAGGAATTTCTGTAAACTAACCCTCCCATCACTTTGTTGCATTTTTGTTGACATATTGGCAATATTCCTTCCAGTTTTAATTGCATTAAGCACATAGAAATTTAGTGAGTTGTAAATGTGACAGAATGCCAGTTACCTTTTCGCAATTGTTAAAAACAAAAGGTCTAGCAAAGAAGAAACCAAAATAAAAGCAGAGCTAGTCTCTTGAAAGTAATGAAATCTTCTCGCTGCATTTGCTCAGGTAGTTAATGGGAAGACTGGCAGAATGACAGATGTTTTTCCAGACTTGCAGGAGAAGTCATGCTAATGCTAACCCTGACACATTCTTTCCTTCACAAAGAAATGTCAGGATGCTACATGGCAGAAAAACAAGAGTAGCTTCAAATATTTAATCCTCATGCTTCTATTCCTGAATGGGATTATCTTCTACTGCTGTAGGTTTTGATAGAAGAGCAGTTCCACCAATGAGCTGAAAAGGAAGAAAAAAGATTAAAATCCTGATAAATTTCTGAAGCAAGCTCAAATTTAATGGAGAAACTGCGACAGTATGCTTAAGCATTTTTTGAAAAGGCAGGAAAATAACTGCTTGGAATATAATGAAGTAATTTTATTTGAATACTAATTAGTATGCAGTTTTACTACTAATGTGATCCTCTGAATGAGACTGTTAATTCTAATAGTAGTTAATATTTATTTCAACTTAACTTCTTTGTGAGGGAATAATTGCATACAATAGCCCTTCAATAAAAATAAAATTGAATAGTAAAAAAGCCAAAATGCAAGAGGAATGTAGGTGTAAGAAAAAGACTGTAGGTTCCTGTATATAGTCATCCAAATTATCAGAAGTGCAAATGCTGCAAGTTACTCCAATTCCCATTTCTGATTTGCTTCATACACCAAAGGGAGACTGTTGCTAAAGTGTCCTTTTGTTGCTAGAAATTTTTCATTAATTTAGCAATATAAAAAAGCAACTAGTCTGCATTTTCATACAAATAAGCTTCTGCAACAAGGGAGTGTGCTCATCTTTAATACAACCAGACATAAATTAAAATGTTCTTTGTCTGAAGAAATTCTAGCATTATTGCCAGCACTGGTCCTATAAAATCCAGGACTAGTTAAAGCTCATCCTTGATTTATTTATTTTTTAAACAAGAATTGCATTAGCTACTTCTCCTTCTCATTTCGTGACAGAACCTTCTGCAGAATTAATTCAGTGGAAAGCCCCTTCTGCCCTAGAAGAACGCAGGACCCCAGGAAAGGTCTAATTTTCGACCTATAAACAGCAAAGTCCTTTCCTTTGATTTTTAAGAACACAACACAATAAGATTCATAAAACACTATTGCTTCAGCCTGGGTAGTAAGCAGCAACTTTAGCTCATTATTTCACTTCTGTCAGCATTTGATGGTCTCAGTTTTAATATTACACATCTTTAGTACATATCAATAGGCCAGTAAAGTTTCAGCTGTAACATCAGGAATCTTTTGAACTTAAACATGACTTCCAAATCCAAACCCAACTCTAATCCATAATTATGGAGAATTTTTTAAAAAATAAAAGTCAAAATTGCTTTAGAAAATCCTTGCAAAGACTGTGCTAAAAATTTCCCCTTCATGTAAAGAAATTTAGAAAGGATGTGCAATTTTAATGAGGTACTGGGGCATAAAACATAAAAAAATGCTACCAAACAAAATCAAAATAAATCACTAGATTTTCTAAAGATAGATAGGGAGATTGATGCTCTACAGTTTATCATGGAAGCTACCAGGTACTGTACACTGAGTGGCATGCTAAGAAATTATTCATCTGGTGAATGTGCAATGAATTTGCTACATCTGTTCATAGGGATTCAAACCCACCTCCATTACCAACATAAAAAGCTGTGAATTTTCAGATTCTAATAACACCATTAAACTTGTAAGCTGCACCTCGGAAACTGCACCTGGGGTTCTCATATCCTCCCACTCTGATATTAAAAATATTCTGCACATCAGCTGTTATTATTCATGTAAAAATGACACAAAGAGAAGCTTTCTCCACAGGCTTATGCTGACACCAACACCCTTAGTCATTTAAACTGTAGCGTGAGGATTTTTGTCCAGGTAAACGTAATCATCAGAACTCCAGTGGCTGATACTAGTTAAGCTGTGTGCACTCTAGGTAAAGCTTTTTAGAAGTGCATTTAGAAAGAATTATTCCAAATAATATCTTCAGTGGAGTTAGAAAAAGCTGGCTTTGAACCCATATTTGGGTGACAGTCTGTAGCTGTGTTTAGAACTGACTTTTGTTAGCCTGTTTCAACAGTCAGTCCTGTTCCTGGAGGCTATAACTTGTCAGTAAAACTCCAGTCTTAAATTAAGCATAGAGGATGATTCTTGGGAATCATCTGGATTCTGGAAGCAAATTAAAACTTGAAATGCTCTGGGATCACTCTTTAACTTTCTGCTCCAGCTTGCTGGTTTTGGCGTAGAATTGGTACATATTTTTTAGCCACTGTCAGTTTAATGAAACTGAAGTTATTACAAACATTGAAAATATTCTGAACAGGTTTCAATATAATATTTAAAATACCAGAAACTGAAGTAAAAGCAAACAAGCAGTCTGCCCAGACAAGTCAAACCAACTTTATCTGCCTCTCCAGCAGAGTGACAAAACCTGTAGCTAATGGGAACACAGCACACGTGACTTAGCTTTTCTTCGCTGATGCCGTCCTTCTCCATGGCCCACCCTGACACTGCCATAAACACCATCACACATCCCACTTCATCAGATTGACTTCACAGACACTAACTGAAGCACACTTAAATTAGGAGAAAGGTTACGCCATGTTCCTTCCTTTCAGTGAAGAGAAAGGCAACTTCAAAGAACAACTTGAAGGGCCTGCTGTCTTTCCCTTAATTATTGACTATGAATTAGCCTTAGGCAACTACTCTCCAGGTTAAGCCTCTAAAGTCAGGAATGATGAACCTGGGTCATAGAAAAGATAAAGCTACTGCAATATGGGTGCAAAACTGACTGTAAAACATTCCCAGAGGAGTTAGCATGAGTTGACAGGATATACTAAATACCAAACTTCAGATCTCTTCCAGGTCTTAGACTAACTCATTCATGGAATTTTTACTGCTGAGCTGTTTTGAGAGCATGCTTATTAAAATTGCAGATGACAGAGAGCCAGGAAAGTCTGGAAGTATATTGAAAGACAGGACTAGTATTCAATCTTGACCAACCAAAAAAATGGGTTGAGGAAATCACAATACACTCAGGTGAAGGCAAGTGCAAGTTATCACATTCAGGAAGAATGAAGACACTGAGGCGATGATGCAAAGTTCTGCAGAAAATATCCAGGGTGCAGGGGATGTCAAACCAAAGAGGAGACAAGAATGTTGTATTGCCCAACAATGCAAAGGAGCCCAATGCAGACCCAGGGCAAGGCAGAGAGAAGGGACACATCAAATAGGGAGAAAAGTACATTTCAACTGAGCTGCCAGATGTCTGAAATTCCTATGGAAATATACAGTATTTGCTCAGACAATAACCCTGGGTAGAAAAAAAAAGGACTATCTGATCATGTGCCAAAGAAATGCCAAAAACAATGTCTAAAAATGCAGTGACTGGGGATGTAACAAATGAAGACACTTTTTCTCACCTACAGAATAACCCTGATTTTTAGACGACATAAATTCTTCAGGTAAGAAGAAAATCTAAAGCGTCTTGTGCTTATTTTGATCATGTACCTGTACAAATAAATATTTCCTCTGTTCTCAGGATGTTTTCAAAATACAAGCACATCATGCCTTTGAGGATCCTTTTTTTCCATTTTGTACAGAGAACATGGGAAAAGCATCCTCTTCTGTTCAGACTGTTCAGTTCTGCTAGTGTTCACTGGGTGTGCCCCAGAGAGGCACTCCATGCCGTGCAGTTAATCCTGCAGAATGTCTTGCTGGAGTACCTGTGTGATTTTATCTTCTTTTTACTGTTACCAGGAAACTAAACTAACTCTGATTTTGTGATCTTCCATCTCTCCAGTTTCACAAGTGCTGTTCTTTGTGATAAATCCAGCCATCAGTAATGCTTCTTCCTTGCTAGACAGTACCCTGAAAATAATAATGATGTGTAAAAGACACATCATTACTGCAAATGTGAAAAGAAACACTGAAACATTATTAATGCTCCCTAAATTCGAATATTCTAATTAATAGCTGTATCTGCCATAATAAAGAATTCACAAGACACAGGGCTTACATGGCTGAACTATGGCACCTCATAATATCCTTTGATGCATTTAAGACATGCACCACCATGGTACTCAAAAATTCCATGGTTGAAGTTTAATTCAAACAAAATGCTCTGAATAAACACTTTGGAGTTGTTTAACCTCTATGACAAAAATCAATAAAATTCTCTTTCCTTTTCTACAAGTTCTTAGTGCATGGCAAGTGAAGACAACAGACAGAACTGGCAGAATGTAAGTCACAGAATATGTATTCTTTTTGCAACAAACGTATTTAGGCTGAAAATATGTGATTTACCCCATAATTTTAAGGCTTTGTCTGTCATTCTGAGGTAAGATTGGGGCTTGGAACTAGATGATATTTAGGGTCTCTTCCAACCCAAATCATTCTATGAGTCTCTAAGAGTCTTCCTTGTAAATTCACTCAAGAAATCAACATTGGACTAATATTAATAACTTCTGTATTTATTAAAAAAATAGCAATTTGTGTCCTGAGAGCATCACACTTATGGAAACAGTCACTGACTGGAAAATCTATGCTTACTTCATAATAATGTATTTCAGTTTCCTTAAAGGCGTTTAGGTAACATTAATTAGATATCAAAGATAATGTGAGGGGCAACGCTGGATATGTTATTTAAGGCTATACTGTCTCAGACTGAAAATTAAAGTGCCCTTAAAGAACTAATTTCAAATAATCAGATGGAAAGTATGCAGAGCTGATAGGAACCATAAAAGACGCTATCAATAATCTTCACTTATAGCTTGACCATATAGGATTGCAATATACACTACTTATATTGTGAAAGTAAGAATATACTTTTTTTTTCCCCTAAAAAACTTGACATATTTCTGATGAATTGAATTTCAGATTGACTAGAATAAAAATCCATCCTACCTGAGTATAGAAAACAAATTATTTATCAGTAGAAAAGAAAAAAAAGTAATTTTGAAAACTTATTGGGAGAGGAAAATCCTGACACCAGTGAAGCTGGTGGAGTTCTATCAGTAACTCAAATGCACTGCTGTTTTAATGTAAGGAGGCCAAATATGAGTAAACTGTCAAAGAATGCAGAAGAAAACCTGACATGTCTTAATTACTGGGAAAAAAAAGCTGAATATGTTATTTTACTTTGAATTACTATGTGCTTATTGTATCTTGAAATGCTGCATGCGTGCATTACAAAATCATACTGAGAATGCTTGTGAGATTTTTATTTTTTAAAAAAAGGGGAAAACCAGCTGAATAAAGCTCTTAAGACACAGAAGCTGATCCATTGTCCTCCTCACGTGTCCATATGTTCTTTTGGCTATCCATGCGACAAGGTGGGATTACAGCTCTGCAAAAGAACGAGGTGCATTTGTTAACTTCACAGCTCAAGGTGAAATGGCCATCAGTCCACATCTATAAAACTACTTGCTTCTAGAACTAGTTCAAACAGATGAAAATCCTCCATACAAACCACCTATTCTTTCCAAATGGGTTCCTCCAAAGCTGTGTCATTGCCTATAAATAACCACTATCATGTGAAATCTAAACCTTTCAGCCAGTAAGCAAGCACTGAGAAGAACAATGTATTATGCAAAATTAAATCATATGAATCATTTTGCAAAATCTGATTTTTAAGTGGGTACAGGCACTTCATATATTATTCAAAGAACAGAAACGTTCCCTTACCTATCATGCTATATTTAGGATTTTTTTTTATGATGGAGAAATAAAAGAGATGAAAGGATGGAAAAAAAAAAGCAGTTGCAGAGAGACAGAGGGAGGTTTAGTCAAAAAAAAAAAAAAAAAAAAAAAAAAAAAAAAAAAAAAGCAAAGTTTATTTCTAGGTGTCCCAGCTAATATGATGTAAATAGCTATGGACTAGTAGATCACGTCATGGATTATTCCTTTTCTCCCTTAAAGTGCAATTCTTGGAATTGTGTGGTTTGCAGGAGCCTAATTTTTTATGTTAACAAAAATTATATGGTTTTACTCTTTGTCTTGCAAAAAATCCCACCTCTCCCCACTCTAAAAATGAACCACAAGGGTTCAAATGCAAATACAAACTCCCCAGTGTATTGCATTTGATGCATGATGCATTTTGAAACAAAACTATCTTTCCATGTTTGATTTTCAAGCAGCTGCCCAAGTTAGGTGTTCAAGGCCAGGCTGCACTGACTGGTGCTCAGCCTCCCACAGGAGCAGCCAGAAAATCCAGATCTGGCCCTGGTGACACCACAGCCCCCTGAGTGCTTCTCCTCCGGTGTCACAGCACAGCCTGTGGGATGGGGAATGGGGAACTGAGGGCTGATGGACACAGAATATCCTGAGTTGGAAGGGATCATCATAGTCCAACTCCTGTCCCTGCGCAGCAGGACCAGCCACAAGAGTCACCACGTGGCTGAGAGCATTGTTGAAACACTTGAACTGTCAGGCTGGTGACCACTGTGACCACTTTCCTGGGGAGCCTGTTCCAATGCCCAACCACCTTTTGGGTGAAAAACCTTTTCCCATTATCTGACCTAAACCTCTCCTGACACAACCTCATGCCATTCTCTTGGGGATGGCATGTTATGACATGGGGATACTGAGTCAAACCTCCACTTACCACCTTCCTGGCCCGGGGGTTCCAGGACCCCTTGGGTCTCACCCAAGCAGCGCTGCACCTCGGGTACTGCATCTAGTTTTGGGCCCCTCAGTTCAGGAAGGATATTGGGGTGCTGGAGCAAGTCCAGAGAGGGGCATTGGCATGGCTCAAGAATCTGGAACACAAATCTTAGGAGGAACAGCTGATGGAGCTGGGGGTGTTTAGCCCCCTGGGAGGGAAGGAGGCTCAGGGGTGACATTATAGCTCTCAACAGCTCCCTCAAATGAGATTGTAGCCAGATGGGGGTCAGTCCCTTCTCCCAGACAACCAGCGACAGGATGAGAGGACACAGTCTTAAGCTGTGACATAGCAGGTTCAGGTTGGACATTAGGAAGAATTTCTTCACAGAAAGGGTGACTAGATACTGGAATGGGCTGCCCAGGGAGGCGGTGAAGTCACCGTCCTTGGAAGGGTTTAAGGAAAGACTGGACGCAGGACTCTGTGCCATGGTCTAGTTGGCACGGTGGTGTTCGGTCACAGGCTGCACTCAATGCCCTCTCAGGCCCTCCCAGGCTAATCCGTTCCGNTGGGAGGGTGGTGTTCGGTCACAGGCTGCACTCAATGCCCTCTCAGGCCCTCTCAGGCCCTCCTAGGCTAATCCGTTCCGTGCCTCTGTGAGTCTGAAAGGAGCGGAGGGAGGGAAGGAGGGCGGTGCCGCCCCCCGCCCCGGCGAAGGC
>VXBC01010658.1:193774-293380 GCA_013399945.1 Ploceus nigricollis
GAGGCCGCTGCCCCGCGGCGGGCCGGCGCACGGAGGCTTCGTCAATGGAAGTATGTTACCAGCTACCCGTGCTGCCGCTGGACAGGCCGGTGCCGCAGCACGTCCTCAGCCGCAGAGGGGCCATCAGCTTCAGCTCCAGCTCCGCGCTCTTCGGCTGCCCCAACCCCCGGCAGCTCTCTCAGGTAGGCACTGCCGCTGGGCCCGCCGCCCTTGTCCGCCTGCCCCCAAATGATGGCGCGATGGCGAGAAAATGCAGCATTTAATATTTTTATGACTAGTTATTGCTGAGGTTATCTATTTAGCATCGCTTGTGATGCGAGCGGTGAGCTCCGTGGGGTTTATTTCTACAGCCAGTGGGTTATTTTTTTTCCTCCTGTAATTTTTAAGCTAAGACTGTTTTTTAGCTCTTTTATTAGCTTGGGCTTTCTTTGAAGGGTCCAAATTTCCTATGGGGTTGCCAAAAGCTGCAGCGACTTTACTGAGATGGTGAACATGCATTGCAGTGTTTTATTTGGGATGCTCTGCTTTTTCTCCCTCCAACTATTGAGGCTTGGCAATTTATCTAGAAGGAGACAAAGATCCTTGGCTTTTTCGTTTCCACAGTATTGCTCCCAGCCCATATTACATCAGTCACAATGTGAACTGTACTGTATTTTGTTTCATCTGATCGTGTTGGAAATACTGTGAAAAAGGTCATTATAACTCTCAAGACAAAAGGCAGGTTTTTCTTGTGAACACTGCCCTAAATTTCTGGATGTGCGTTAGTATGGTTTCCCAGCACCCAGTGATAAAATTATATTCTGGCGGAAGTCTCTGGAGAAAATCTGGAATTATGGTGGAAAGCATATGTTTTGGTGGAGTCAGATCGTTTTGGCTTCGAGGGATTTCCTATGTCGAGATTGAACGGTCTGTTTAAGTGCTGTGAAGTATGTTGTCCTTACAAAAGACGTTGGCTTTGCATCTGTAATGGTAATTTTTTGTTCTGTACGTTTTTGGTGTATCTTATTAAGTTATTCTACTTCTTTTTTTCATGACTTGCTGTGCTACACATACGTCTTTGTAGAAAGTACAGAGCTGCCAGTCGCTTTTGGCTTCTTCCTCTATTTGGTAGCAGTGGAGCTCTGTGTGTGTGAGCATTAGGCACATGTATGTTTGGACAGGAAAAATCAACAAAATACTGTGTTAATGACCAGGAACTTGAATGCATGTGGAAATAATTATTAGCAAGCAGATGAAGATGAACAGATGTTGACAATGCTTCCTTCCCTGATATAAATGTAATAATTGACAGAAAACTTTGGTTTTATGGCAAATTAATTTTCCATGGCAAAATTAATTTTTATGACAAATTTAATTCTGTAGCAACCCAGTTAGGATCTTTTCCATTTGTACTGCTTGTTCTGAGCTGTACTTGGTGATGGTGACTTTTCCATATGTATAAGTCGTCTTGAAAGTCCAACCTAATATAGCACACTTCGTTCTGGGCAGATAAGAGAAGAGTCTCCCTTGTTTGAAGCATTTTTGGTTTTCTGAAAAGGAATAGGCAAAATGGTCAAGGTGATACATTGTATTCCTTTCTGTATGGTCTCCAGAACAGATGATGCATGAAGTGTGTACAAGCTTACCGAATTACATCTGGTATTGACATTTAAAGTGGTTTTTTTCCTCTAACTTTCAAGCTTCTCAATGGATTCCTTATTTTCTGACCAGTATGCTGCAGGTATATTAGTGAGCTCAAAGAAGATGTACTTGAATAACTTGTAAAAAGAGAAACTATGTGTGCTTGACCAAGTAGTATTTATTTTGTCTGCATAAACCAACAAGTAACTAAGTTTATGCATTAATGAAAAGGAATTAGGGTATTTAAGTGAGGAAGCCCTTGCTGTTATCCAGCATCTGATTAGCTTTACCTTTTTTTCCTCTTTCCCTGAAGTCTCCTGCAAACAATAGGATGTGAGTAGGTCTACCAGACCTGCAATCACAGGTTGGTGTAAATGATGGTCTAAGAAGCATCACCAGTGAGATTAGTGATTCCGTGTAACTTGTGAATTTAGCTTCACCTTACAAATCTTTTTTAAGACCTTCCAGTTTCATTCCTGTCCAAAGAGAGCTGAACCCTTAGCAGTTTGTCATTTTCAGTCTTCTACTCCAGCTAGCTTTGAGCAATAGGAGTAACACTGGAGATGTGTACCCAAGAAGCAGGTATGTACAGCCAGCATTTTACAACTAACATGCATTTAGCAGATTTTCTTGAAAAATGTAAGGTCTTGAAAATTACATTCCCACTTAGAGTTTAAAAGTGACATGATTGAGAAATAAGATGTTTTAGGCTTATCCTTCCAGCAAGAAGGTATTTTATATAGAAAACATACATGAGATAAATACACACTACATTAGACATACCATTTAATTGGACAGTCCTAAGCAGGCAAATATTTATCTCTTAATTTATTAAGTAGAATTTCAGTTTTGTTGAAGTTTCTCTGCGTTCAAAATGGGCTGTATGTTCCTTTTTTTACAGCTTAAATAAAGTGGTGCTGGAAATGACCTCGAGGATTCTGGTCTACTCCTCTCAGCCTTAGGAAGGATAAATTGTACTTAGAGCAAAATTGGCGGATGTTTGTCTAATCTGTTTGCTTAATCTATTTTTTAAGATAGTCTTATGAGATGCAGTGAGTAGACATAACTCATTATTGCTGAAGGTTAAAAGCCCTGACATTGGGCACGTGTTATTACTGCTTCCTCTATGCCATCTCTGATGCTTGTCAGGTGTTTGCTCATTCAGTTCACTAGAACAGCTAACACAAGCAGGAAACTTGGTAGCTTCCTGCCATCACTTTGAATAAAACAGGCTTATTGAAGTTTGTCAGAACTGATTTAAAGGAAAAGATGGTACCACTAGGCTTTTGAAAGTCATAAAAGCTTTAAATAATACAAATTACTCAATTTCACTAACTGTTCTTAATAGTGCTTAACTGTTCTTGTCATAAAACAATTCTTTCTTAATACTGAAAGTCTTCCTTGTGGTGATTTGCACCTTTTACTATATGCAGTAAATGCAGAGAAAGGCTTATTCCCTTTTCCTTGTAGCTTTCTTTTATGTATGAATTATTTCCTGTAGTCTTAATTTTCGTTAATTTCAAAGTCTTTACAATAAAAATAATAAAGTTAACATCTAGAGGTTATTTGTGATATTTATTGTTCAAGTCCAGTCAGGTGAAAAGCTGCTGTTGTATGGGTATATACAAATGTTTCAGTTAATAATCATCTTTAAATATGAAATAATTTTAAGTGCTAGTGTTAAAAGCTGTTTTTAAGGGCATTTGAATGTGTAAGTATTGAAATTACAAGGGCATTTCACATTGAGATTTGAATTTAGGTTCACTGTGAGATCAGGTGGATGTTAGCTAGTATCTTGGATCATACATTCAGGGTGTTCATTCCATATATTACAAAATTATGTTTTTCAAATTAAAGGTGAGCTTTCAGAGAACAATTTTTGGTTTATTACCTCATCTAGTTTTTAACTTGGGTTGTTAATAGCAGTAAAAAAGTTTATAGAACTGTACTTAGTGTGAAAATTCTTAGTCTCGGTTTTTATGAATAAGGGTTTATAATGAAAACCACTTCACAAACGTAGCTGCAAGCTACGTTTAGATTGTCCTGCGTTGCACTCCCCCTCACCCCATGTTGAATTGACATAAACATATCACAAATGAGTAAGAAAACTATGGCCTAACCTGCTATTTTTGACTCATTTCCATCTCTCTACTTTGTAACTGGTTCTGCAGTCTCTTCAGTTCCTCCAAAAATGGCATCAGTGGTATCTAGTAGCAGTGTCTGAAGAGAAGTAAAGATCTAGCTTTAGCCTTTCTGTCTTTAAATGATTGAAATTGATGATGATAGAGAAGGATGTCTCCTAATGATGGAATTGCATGAAGAGGGAATGGAGCAAATAATAGAAGACTCCATTTGAATCTCAGAAATGTAGGCACTGTCTCCACCTGAAGTACCAAGTACTTCTGTGTACCAGGCAGTACCGTGTCCTGCTACCTGGTATTCGATAGCCAGCTTCATGACCCTTCTTCATTGCATCTCCATTTCATGCATTTAAGCGATGTAGTGTCAGACTTGGTGACTCTCATACCTGAACAATAGATTGTAGATCACGCATATGGAATCCTACATTTGACTTGGGGGATGAAGTGGGGGAAAAAGTCACTAAGAGCAACTGGAAATATACTGCATTGGTTGATTCTTCAGTGAAAGGTGTATCCTTCCTCTTTCCCAGCATTAGCAAAGTGCTTAGGCCACCTTTTCTGTGTGTTTCTTCTTGTCATTGTCGCCTGATGTGATCCAAATACGTAGCATGGTAAGTTAAAAGATGCAGTTGAGAGGTGTATTTATATGGTCTGGACATAGACATTGGTCTTTAATCCCATGGTTGCACCTTTTTGCTGAGAGAAGTGTTGTCATGACCTATTTTTCCCTTGCAGCTGCTCATTTCTACTCCTGCGTCTTCCTCCTAGTTGTGTCAACTTCTTTTCTTTTTTTCTTTTTCTTTTTTCTTTTCTTTTTTTTTTCTTTTTTTGATCAGGTTATTTTTCAGCCATGGCTGACTCATAGTACAGTTTCATAAATGATTGTGACTGTTAGTAAGGAGGAAGCAGCTCACCGCAATGCTAGACGAGGAGTAACGAGCAGCGGAGCAGCAGAAGGAATGTCTTACATTGGCCCTACTGCTGAATGTGAAACCTTGCCCCTTTCTTTTCTCATCCACCATTTTTCATAACTTTTCTTCTATACCTTTCTAGTCCTCTTCATCAGTGCTTCTCAATTGCTGCCTCTTTCATTAGATTTCTCCTGCCATTTCCTGGATCTCTACTGCATGAATAATTAACGAGTTAAAATAATGAAATAATTTTCATGTTGTGATTCCTAGCCTCTGGAATTAATTCTGTGTTGCTGCTCTGCTTGCCATTCCCTTCATCTTGTATTTATTGTGTCTGGTTGCTGAGATTGCATCTATTCATATGAGAGGGAGAGACTGACGCTGACTCTATGCACAGCACAGACAAGTCCTGATTGAGGCTTTCATACACTACAGTAATTTTATGTGGCAGTTCATTTTTAAAATGCCCTGAGTTTTATGACCAATTAACTTTTTCATATGTTCTAGTGTAAAGCAACATTGGTACTTCATTCAGCAAAAAGGTTATAGCAGCTTCTTTCATGGCCTATAATTGTCTATATAAGATCTAAACAGAATAATAGTTTAAAGTCCCCATTAATTAGGTTGTCTTAAATCACCAGAAGTCAATTCTTCTTTGTCCAGATTGTGTAATAGTATGTTTTGTGCTTTGTATGAACCTCAATTCTTAGATGCTATCTTTAAAGAGAAATTGATTTGAAAAGAGAGATTATAGCTATGTGCCCAAGTTGAGAAATATTGAATTTTAACCATAAAACAATTTTACAAGAAGTCAGCATTAGTATATGAATGTTCAATATTCTATATGAACTAATTATATAGCAATAGCAGGCAAATACAAGTTGTTGGAATTTGGAGTGTTTTCTGTGGAATGTCTGTTTCAGCAGCTTTCCTGAAAAAGATCCCTATTTGCTAGGTAAGTGTGTTTTTCTAGGTTGCTTGAGAAAAGCAACAATGTCCAAACACAGTTAAATCTGAGTCAATAAGCTCAGTTTTGAGTTAATAACATATCATAAAAATAATGTAATTTTTCGGACACGTCCGTTCTACAGTTTTGGCCTGTCAAAAACAATGCTGAGGACATCTGCATTGTGAATGTTTATTTCTTTGGTTCTTCTATTTTTGAAAAGCCTACTTTGGAAAAAAAATGCTGGTAATAGAATGGTGATTTGTTAGAACAGTTCTCTATCATGTCAATGACCATTGGCTTCTTGTTTTCTTATGTTTCCCTCATCACTTGGTATCTGCAACTTTTCACTGGTTTTCTGCTAGAATTGTAGATTTCTATGCTAACTCAGTAATTTTCTTGCATTAAAGATCTCAAATTCATGACTACATTTCCAAGTCACGCCAGGTTATGGCTCACATATATGAAACACCTTTTGGATTGGACCAAACCTTTTGTATTTGCTTTCATTCACTGCACCTGCATGGGAATAATGGTTTGCTTTTTTTTTTTTTTTTTTTTAAAATGTTTGTCTCAGAAATGTGGAACCAGAGTAGGTTGGTTGTCCTTTACTGTGTAAATGTTTGTTAACATGTGTCAGTATTTTCCTCATATGAGTTTATACAGTTGTGTGTCTAAGATACGAATTCATGTACCTTATGATTGAAGGAATGTAGTGTGTTCTATTAGAATGTCTTTTGTTTGTAAATGAAGGTGCAAAGATAGACATGCTAAAAATTGGAATCTTAATCTTGGTAGTCATATTACATAAAGCATTTAGTGCAAATCATCATTTGTGTGCATTCACAGCTGAATGAAATGTTCAGTTCTGCTTGAAAAAACTCTTTTATATAAGCAAACACAAATACATGGTGTGGGCATGCACATGCATGTAGGGTCTCACAAGAAGCATGTGTCTGGGACCAGGAATTGAACACAGACTTCTCAAGTTCTAGTTCAGAGTTATGCCCAGAATCCTCACTGGAAACCTTGAAAGAGTTTGAGTTTCATCAGATTTGTATTTTTCTTCAGTTTGTTCTGATTATGTCATTAACAAGTAACTGCAGTGTAAATAACCACCCTGTGTAATCCAACAAGGCAGCCTGCCAAAGAAAAAATGTCTTCTTATAAAAATGCAGTTATGGGAAACTAGATTTAGGGGTTAGTTGGAGTGTTGTTTATTTGTATGTTTGTGTCCTGGCTGTATTGTAAGGAATTTGTAGCCAAATATTTTGTTTTCTTTCTGGTTGAAAATAAATTTGTGGCTGTTATCTTGCTTTCCCTGCCCTCCCTCTCTTCCATACCCTGAGAATTTTTTACTTCTGTTACGGTAGCCTGACTCCTGTTTTCTTCCCACTTCCCCTCTCTTTGTACACCTTTGATATGGCAATCTGATTTATTATCTTCCTGACCACACTCCCACAATAATTATAATTAGAGATTCCTGGAGTCTGCTTTTTATCGCAAGGCAGAGGGTGAATTCTTTTCTCAGCTTGTAGCTGAAGTTGTGAAGGAGCCAAGGTTTGCAGCAGGCCTTCCTCCACTGCCTGCATGAGCATCAGAAAAGAGTATGCAGCAATGAGAATAGTAAAGAAAGGTCTGTATTAGTAGAATATTTTACTATTTCTTCCTCTCCTATCTGCCAGATGAGATATATGGAAAGAAAGACACTGTTTCCTTTACCAGTCATAGGGATTCTTTTCCTGTTTCTCCCCCCATGACAGACATAGCTGGAGGCTACTCTGCTAATAAAACTGGATATTTAATACATGTGAAATACAGCCTGTTGCCCCCTTTAGGGCACGGGGTCAATTCTGTCCCACAGGGTAAGGAAAACCAAAGGAAAATATACAGAAACCTATTTCAAGGCTGTGAAGGAAAAAGTTACAATGGGAACTCTGAGATGTCAGTAGGTGGATCAGCCTTGGAACAGAAAGGATTTAGAAACTTTGCATGAAATTTCTGTCTGATGCGATGGTTCTTAGTTGTCTTAAGAATGGAGGTACATACGGTGTTAGGATGATGGCAAGCAAGTAGTTTCCTGAGAGACTCAATTATATCTAGATCAGAAAGTTAACACTCTCACAAAAATAATTTGAATAGGTTAGTCTGGTAGTGGAGGAACCGTAGCTGTTGTGGCAGGAGTGGCACTGGCCTGTGTTACTTCTTGCTTTGTGTTTGTAGCTAATACACCCCATGTATTGATGCTGCAGTTGATCACATGCGGAGGAGGAGGTTTCATCTTTAGTCAGGCATGCACTTACACTTCCATTTTCTTAAACTTTTCAGTAAAGTTCATGTGCCACAGTAATCTCCTGAAATGTGTATGTGTGGCAAGGGTGTGTGTCTTATCAGTAGTGCCTTGTCTTCTGTTTTGCAATGGTAAAGTCCTGTAACCAGTTTTCAAAAAGCCTGTAACACTTAAATTTCCTTGATTATTACCTGTGGAATTTTAGACTTCAGCTGCAATAATTGAGCTTTTTCAGGTATTGGGCAAAAAAAAGTCTGTAGTTTTTTATAGCTGCAAACATAGTGTGAAACTACTAAATAATAAATATCTATATATGGATAGTAAAGGTCATTTTTTTTGATGCTCTTATTTATTATGAGATCTGGACTGTACATTTGTTATGGAGTTCTGCCATTGCTCTGTTTCTTTTGGTGTAAAGTCTGAGCTACATTTCTTTTAACATGGTGATTGATAATAGGAATTTCTGCACTTTCCACTTAATTTAAACAATATATTTAATAAACTTGTCCTAACTTGTTTTTATTTGGACAAAATAAACTGATTACATTTTTGTCCAGAGTATTTAGCTCACAAATAGGCAGACAAAATGGTAAAGCTTTATTTCCTGAATTAAAACCAAAAAATAATAATGAGTTTTTAACCTTGAGAAGCTCAGAATGTCCCAAATACTAAAAAATTTGTTGTCCCCTCAATATTTTTTCCTTCTCCTTTCAAAAAGGATAGTGGTTGTCCTCTGCATCTAGTCCTTCTGCTTATATCTTTGTCACTTCAGATTATTGTAGGAGTTTTGCAACCTACCATAAGTGAAGACTAGAAATCAACCCTTGCAAATTGCAGGTACTAAATTCCTGAAGTTTTGTGTTGGGCTTGTACTTTGTCATCTGTATTGACTTTCAGGTTCTTTTAAGGAGGAAAAAGGCTTCATCTCCATAAGGGTGTTGAATGGTTGAAACTATGGTTACCTTGTGTTTTTTCTTTTCTTTGTGGTATTGTGATGTTATTTTTGCCATGCTCTTCCATCTTAAGTTCAAGCCTGAAGGGATTTTTTTGTTTGTTTGTTTTAATTAAAGGCCTTTGGTTAAAATTCTCCACCTATCACCTTTTGATACAATAGACTGTAAGTGAAATAATCAGCTGTGCACAACAAGGCTAATCCATTTTCATGAGCTTTTTAGAAAAGATGATTTGAGAGTATTAGACAAGGAGCTATTATTCATGATTGACTGAATAAATAGGAATGACAATTAAGACTAATGAAGTTTAAGACATTTCTCATCATTCTTAATATTGTTGTATTTATATGAAACCATGGGAAAGAAGCTGCACACTGAAAAATATGGTTGTGTTGGAAGCAATTTGTGTGTCAGGAGATGAAATTTTTCTCTTATGCTGAGCATGAGTGACAAAGGTGGTTAAGGTGGGAGAAGAGAAAGGTCAATAAGGCTTAAAAATACATCTTAAGCTCGTTTCTTAGTGTAATACATGTTACAGAAGGTTTTTGTTTCAGACACTTCTGAAATTAAGATTGTTAAAGTTAAGTACAATGATTTTTGTGTTTAATATGTCATGAAAAACAGAAGGGCAGTTTTTTTAAATTCTGCCTTGACATGTTGTAATGCTGTGCCTGGTGCTTGGAGAGGCTTTGTGGTTGATGATTATTGTTGACAGGAGCCATATTTTTTATTACTAATATTATTTTAAATGGAAATTCTTTTTCAGGTATGAGTTTTATTTAGTGTCTGCAGTCATAGTTCCAAGGTGCTTTTGGTGTTAAATGTAAGCAGTATTGCTTGCCCAGTAATTGCTTTTAGCTGCCTATCTTTACTACTGCTCTAGTGCTGACAGTTGCACTCTTCTGACCCTGTGGAAAGCTGGTTTGCTGAGCTGCAGCAGCAGAAAGCCCTTTAATTTTTGAAGCAGTAATTTTCTGCTCATTTGTCTCTCCCTGGTTTTCTTGCAGGATCTGAGGAGTGTTGGCGCAAGGGAAGGAGCAGGGATATGGAGGCAGAGGCCACCCAGTGTGTGTGGCAACACTGACTCAAGTTGTTTCCATTGCAGTTGGAGGAATGTCCAGAACAGCTGAACTCTGTAGAATTGTTTCACTTTCTTGGCAAACAAGAGAGGGCTTTTTAATTCTATGGTGTTATTCAAATTAAGTAATGCACTCTATTCAGGTATTTAGTATTTCCAGAGAAGCATTGTGCACCTTGTGTCTTTTATATATTATTATCACATGGCTTCAAAATCTGTAATTTCATCTTTATTAGGTGAGTCCATGGTTCTGTGTGTTTCAAATATTAGATAGACTTGGCTTGATAGAACATTTTAAAAGGACTATTGATAACTTTTGAACAAATGCTCGATTAAGTGCATTAAGTCAAAAGGATCTGTATTTTTTTTACCTGTAAAACATCTCATTTCAAAATTTGAGTTGTTTGCCTTCAAAATATGAAAGTTTTTGGTTTACTTGTCTGTACGAGTAGTGATTTAGAAATAATGTACAAATGAAAGGTAGTTTTCCTGTGAAACTGAAAGTGTCTTTCCTCTCTGCATATTTTTAATGAAAAGTAGCTGTGGTTGCTAACAGTTTATAAATGAAGTGTGTGAGAACATGAAGCTCAATCCTGTCATTTGTCTTTGGAGAATTGTTTAGCATACTTAAAAGACTTGCTAGTGTGTGTTTGTATGTGGGAGTGTGTTTATATATAAATATATACATACGAAAATAAATATATAGATATATATGAAAATGTAGTAACTGAATAAGGATATGGTGGGAGCTGCTTAGATTCAGAAAAGTGTAAAAAACAGTATTCATTGTAGCATTTGCTTCCATGTTGTCCTGTCTCCATCAAGTCACGAGACAAAATAATATCCTAAAGCTAACAATTTTGGTAATATTTGTTGCTCTCAGTTGATCTTTCTAAGTAAGAAATTTTTACTTATTAGATTGCTAGCCTTTGTCATTTATAGTGAGGTTTTAGAAACCTTTGGTCAGAATGATGTTTTAGTTTTACAGTTGGGAGTGTTTCAGGATGATGTCACGTAACTGTTGGGATTCTTCTTCTTAGTCCTTTTGGTTTTCCTGTTTCCAGGTTACATGTTGTTAGATATCTCCTTCAAACTCTGTAGAGCTTGCCCTGAAGCATGTCTTAGGCGAAGGACAGTCATACCATAATAGCTGTTCTTTATGTAACTGAGTTGCCAAGTCAAACAAATCTGGATTGACTGTGTACATGTGCGCACAGTTGTTCAGCCATCCATTTCTGCTGAATTTAGTAGAGCACACAGTATGCTGATTATGTTGATTGGCAGAATTATTTTGAATCATGTCCTGAAGTGCATTCAGTCCTGTGGAGGTATTTGTGTGTGGGTTCATTAGGAGCCTGTGGGGAACTCAACCCCTGGCCTAGGAGTAGTGCCTTGAGCAAGTTGGGCTGCCACGTGCTGTCTGCCCAGAGTAGCACCAGGAGAGCATTCCTGGGAACTGTCAACATACAGGAGATAAAATAGGCCATACTGCTGATACGTTTGCTGGATTGTGATAGAGGAGAAGAAGCTGCAGTGGTAAACGTATTGGCTTCTATTTCATGCATGCTGGCATTTGAGAAGAGAATGGATCAGTAGCAGTTGAAGTAAAACTTGAGGGTGGAAAAGGTGATGTGCATGGCTGTCCTTTCTTAGTAACTCTTCATCTTTGCTGTACAAGATACCTCATGAAGGTTATGCCTGAAATCTCCTTTGTAGTACTTGTGAAGATTGACAAAAGGCACTATGAGAGATGTGCCACTAGTGCCTTTTTGGGTTTGTTCCTCTTGGGAGAAGGTGAAGATCAGATAATTGTGTGATGTGCATGATAGCAGAATATTACTCCTGCATGAGATTGTTGTGAAAACGATGTGGTTTTGTTGAATGCACACATTGATCTACATTTGTTTCATCCATTGTATCTTCTCCCCTCTGCTGCCTGCTTTGTAGCATTGCATTCTTCGTGTTCGTACGTGGTGGCTTAAGCCCAGATACAGCCTCTCAAAAACCTTCCATGAAAGTTTTAGGTGTCTTTATGAGGCCCGGTGCTTCACTTCACTCTAAAAGTGCCAGTGAAAATGTTTGGTAAATAAAGAAGATGGACCTATTGTGAAAGTATAGATTATTTGTTAGAGTAATATGTAAAAAGTTTTTAAGCAGGTCTCTGCTCTTTAGGGCTTCCATTGATCAGTGCTTTGGGAAACAGGAGGAAGTGGCTCTTGTCAGGAAGAGAAAGCTGTGAGCTTTTAAGTCTTCCATGGACACCTAGGTGTATGTGTGTTGTCATGTAATGGTGGTGTATGCTTTCATTCCTGCTTCTTGTGACCCGATATTCTTTGCATGTGGATATGGGCTGTGCTGCTAATTCTCTGCTGGGAATGAAAAAAAAGATTGTGTGCAGAGTATGGCAGCGCCTACACAATAAAGGCCTCCAGTGAGGCAGTAGTTGCTGAGTTAGAATTTCCAACACTGAGCTTGCTTCTCAGTTGCTTCTTCAGTGCCTCTATATTAGTTTTTTCATCTGTGTTGAAACCATACAGTAGGCTCTAGCACTTTCAGAGCAGTGTGACAGATTTTACTTTTCTGTTCCAGTGGTCTTCTAAGTCTCTCTTTGGTCCTCACAAGGATGTGAACAGCTTCACATGTCTGGTCCATGGTGTTTTTTCATAGGTGCTGTTATTATCTGTGCCTCCTGTTTGGGCCTCCTGTGCTGCTGCCTTGTCTTGAATTCCAGCAGATCCAGGACTGCTGACTGCATGCAGCTGGCATAAAGGGGCCATATTTGAGGTGTGCCTAGCACATAATTCACCAGCAGCTTTAGCAGTCCTACTTCTGGGTGGCAGGCTGACTTTGGGTGGGTGCAGGTGTGAAAACTACTCTAACTATGGAGTGACAGGATCTTTCAGAGTATGGTTGTTAAAGTGCTTAGTAATTTGGGAGGAGGGATAGTTTTTACTTAGGGTTGAAGTGACTTGAAAAAGCAAGGGCACAGGGAAAGAGAGAGAATCCTGGTTTTGGAAGTGGGCCTCATTCTACTGAAAGTTCAGATGGAGAATTTGTTTACAGTTTCTGTTTTCTGTATTTTTTTCTGGAACCATACTCTTCCTTTGACTGCTGTCTCAACATCAGAATTAACCAGTAGAGAGTACAGGCTTGAAAGAGCTTACAAAGGGAGACTGTGAAAATGTGATTTTGTCCTTAGTCCACAGATTAGCGATTGGAAAGGGTTTGGTAAAAGCACCAGGGCAATGATATCCAGAGGAAGCTTCTGATATGGGTTAATTACACCCATAACAAACTGAAATAATTCGAAGTCAAGTTTCATCCTTGACCTGGCAAAACTTGGTTATTTGCAAAAAGGGAATTAATATCATATCCTGTCATTGCAGTACTTCATCAATACCTTTTTTTTTTTTTTTTAATATTCAATCCCAGGCATCCTGCAGGTTTTCACTGTTTTATAAGTCCATGGTCCTACATTTTCAATTTCAGGAAAATGAAACATATTAGTGAAAATTCCTTGGTGCATTCAAGAATGTAATGTTTGGGTTAAACAAAGATGGAAGATTTGCAGTTTGCTAGGCAGATGAAATGGTTGTGTAGTTAAAATAGATAATTATTAAAATAGATAATTAGTGAAGTGATTATGTTCTTTAGTTTTCTAGTGTGCGGGTCTAAACCTTATGTATCTAAATATTTTTTTTTCAGTTTGCATTTCTGAACTAGCTCGTTACCAGTACTTGGCTAAAATATGCATGGGTTGTCTGCATTTTAAATCTCAGTACTGTTCTGAAAAATAATGCTACAGTAAAATTAGAAGTCAAAGTACTGTAAAACCTCTGCTCTAGGGCTGAGAAACAAAGATTGTAGGTGAGATAAGGGACTTAGTTTTCTCTGCCCTAAAAGCAGTGACCTCTCGTGTCCTGTGTGATCTGGTTGAAAGGCACTACTGAAGTGTCTTGTCTCCTTCAGCATCTCTTTTCCAGCCTCAGCTATGCAGACACACAGAAGTGCATCCTTTCACTTAGATGTTTTTGGAATCTCTCCTCTTCGGTAAGTTCCTTTTCCTTGCCTTAATGGCTCTCCTATACACTGTTTTGTCTATCATAGAAAATGGCAGTTCTGCTCCTATACTTGTGAGGGGAAGAGGGACTCATGCTTAGGGAAGAAGGGTCTGGTTAGTCTGTAGTCCTTCATGCTGCTTTTTGAGATGGAAAAAGGTTGAGAATGAAGGCAAATACTTCAGGGTCTGAGCATGTAAACAGGGGGCCCAGAACCAGTAATACAGAATTACTGGCGCAGATACTGCAATAGGCATTAGTGCTGTCCTCTTTGGTGTTCTTTCACTTTTAACTGCAGTGTATTGCTTTTTCACTGAATGAAATGAATGTGTTTAGGCTTATTTGTGAAAAATTGCTCTGTTAGATGAGGACATGTCTTTGATGATAGCTTTTTTATGCTGTATCTCCAAGACTTATTAAGCCTTCAGCAGCAATCATGGGTTGTTCTGATTACTGGGAATGTTTTTGCTATGGAGAGCAACATGATGTCTTCTTTTTCTGTTTTAGACTAGAAAGCATCTCTGGTTTTAAAACAAAATGTTTTCTTAGTAATTCATAGACATTAAAATACTCTTGGCATGATAAGCAACTGCATTTATCTTTCATGAATGTTCACCTTCCTGAGTATGTTTCAAGTATTTAAGTATCAACTTATTATTTGACTTATTAGTAATCATTCTGAGGAAAGGACTTGGAAAGCCAAGCTGCTTGTTTTTAAGGTTCTCAAGCAGTGTTTGAATGAAACTAGCTAGTGGACAGATGTGTAAGGTCTGTGCTTGGTGATGCTGAGTCGTCATCATGTGTGTGAAAACTCCAATAATCTGTCCTTCTTACTCACAAGATGAAGCACATAAATTTAGTATCTCCTACTTTCTTTTCTAAGAATGTTGGTTTGTCTTTTTTTTTTACTTCACAACTTCAACTAGAATTCATCAAGCAAACATGGTATTTAGAAGTGTGAGCTGTACTTTTTGATATTAAAAACACAGAAGTAAAATATTTCAACAGCAGTGCAAAGGAGAAAAAACCTGGATGTGTAAAACTAGTAGGAAGGCCAGGCAAAAGGCATAGCTGAGTGTGTAATTTAAAAGGAAAAAATATAGGTGGGGAAGAGAATTTTCATGGGTAGATGTTTCACATATTTGAGAGAGGAGTTCCTGTATAGTGGTGTTGAAGAACTATGCATTCTTTGCTCTTGTCCTTTGATTCATTGTAAGGGTACAAAGGTGGCCCAAGTGCAGCCCTCTGGCTTCTGTTGACAGTGGTAAAGGGACAGATGAGGTTATTAATTCATTCTCTCTTGTCAGGTACACACTTCAGCAAGAAATAAAGGCATTAAAACATGATATATGAGGATGGACAAGTTTTGGAATTAAGAAATTTTGGAATTTAGAATTTTTAGGTTTGCTACTTTAAATTGTCCTACAATCATGTATCAAACTATGGCAAAAAGATATCTTCTTAAATATGATTAAGGAATTTTAGGTATTCCAAGAGCAGATCTTGAGGCTATGGGGCACAAATTAATTCTAATTAGCCCATGATGGAATGTGTCATTGAGGTTTTTAAAACCTGTTCTATATGGTAGATATCCCAGCATGTTTTTCGAGATGTTTCACCATGTTAAAATCCACACAACACCACCTGGAGGGTTCTTCTTTAAATTGCCAGTCTGCTTTGTGATGTGTATCTCCAAATCCAGCTGACAACTCAAAGCGTCTGAACATCTGCAGTGACCACATTACATAAATGTGCTGGCACCACTGTTGGTTCCTCCCACGCATTCAGATGAAGCTGGTATGGATGTACTGTATCTTTTTAATCAGCTTTGTCCGGCCATCTAGGTGATTTGTCTTTGGAAATGATGTCAGTTACTTAAGAATTTGTGGTACCTCATGTATAGGCAAGGAAAGTGTGGTTGTAAGAAACTGAGCAGGAAGAATGAAGCTGAATAAGCTAGTGATTAAGGTCCTTTCTGGCAGATGAAGACCTACATGATGTTTTCAGTATTGTGTCTCTTCCTGAAAACTGCTTTCAGGGCATGCAGGTAAGTGAAAATAAAAGGAGAAGTTTTTTTCTGAAGTGAACTTCTAGGCTGGTATTTTTTTGGTGGTGTCTGTTATTTGTTATTTGGAGAAGTGAAGTAACTGATTTTATGGGTAGCACTATCTCTGTTAGTGTTGTCTGGAATGTTGTATGGCCGTGTAGAGAAAGTTTACAGAGCAGTGTTCCAGAAATTGTATTTGGACTGACAAATGTAACAACTCCAGTTGCAACTTGAATATTTTTTTTTTGCTTAGAGTTTCCAAGGTCACATAAACTAGTTAAATACTTTCCTTTAGAAGTTAACCCTTATACCTGTTATATAATATGATGAATTCATTATATTTGCAGATGAGAATGATTTAAATAATTTGATTAAAAAAATGCCTTGTGCATCATGGCAAATAAAAATTATTTTTGTATCCTGTTGCTTTCATTCAAATACAATAGGTGAAGCATCATAATTGCAGCTATTGGGATTTACTTTATTTTGTTCCTAGGCTTTTATTCGTGGTAGTGGAAGTCATAGTTTTTATCCAGTCCCTCATTTTTTTTCCTTTATTTCAAGCTTGCATGTTTTCAGTAACTTAATACTTCAGATAAAATTCTCAGTATTTCTGTAATAATTAACTTCTTTTAGTGTTTTTCTGTTTCTTTGGAAAAAGTGGAAGTCTAATGCCTTTAAATTACAAACATAGATAGATGTTGTGTCATCTATGATTATTATGTTTTCAAAAGTTTTGTGCTTTTTAAAATAGGTTTTTATCTTAGCCATTCCATTATGACCAAGTATATTATTCTGATAGTATTTTGGCATGGGTTGGTGCTATTCCTGAAAGCAGTCCCTTGATAGAAGATTTCTAAGAGACTTTGAGGATCTTCATTTTGGGGGTGGCTGGGGGGATGGAAAGAGCCTCACTAGTTAATGCCTGACTACATCTTTTCTGTATTGTAATGAAAAACTTTTTGTGGGTATTAATGATGTCAGTTCCATCAGCACACAGAGTGTTCTTTTGCCAGCACAATGAAGAACTTAATGTAAAGTCATCACACACCTTCAGAATCTGGCAGCCTTGATGTCTTGTAGGCCTCCATTGTGTCATATGAGTTCAGCTGTGGGCTGTTGATAGTTGCAGAAATCTAGACAGGAGTGTGAGGGGAAAAAAAAAATTGATGTTCTACTTGAGTAGGGTTTTGTAGATTTAAACGGCAACTATATCAAGATACTGCAGTTAGTTTTATCAGTTTTGTTAAAGATTAAAATGTCTTTATAGGTACTGAGTTATCCTTTGGTATCAACACATGTAATGGCCATGTTACTTCACTGGTAATAATTACAGAATTGATTTACCTTCTAAGAAGTATTACAGTTCTTGGCTATTTGCAAATCTCAAGATACGGATCTATATAATGCTTGGCATTATGCATTTTTTAGCTTATTTTTTTCTCTTGATTTGGTAATTTTTTGATACTTTAGTGTTGAATACTTTTTGATAGCTTGCCTGTCAGTTTTGACCATAGATACAAAAAAGTGTCCTAGAAAGCAGGATTACCTCCCTCCCAGCTGTTTCTCCATGGGTCCTCCAACCCACCCCATACGTTTTTCACAAACGTGTATTGACAAATGTGCCAAGTTATTATTAGCAGGACTGATGTCACTTTAAGGGTCATCACTGGTATGACATTGATTTGGTCTGATGGAGTTTGACACCACCTGCATTTTGGAAAGAAACGGTCTCTTACCTACATTGAGATCATGCATGTGCATATCAAGGAGATGAGTCACCTGGTATTTTCTGTTGGAGAGAGGGGTTTGGAATCAGAGCAGCCTCCTGCACACGTGTAGCAGGCTTTGACATGCACGGATTTAGCACATACATGGAGGCAGTTCCCATATTCATAAGCTGAGAGTCTGTTCTAGACTTTGTAGTATCAAATTATGTCAGTGCCCAGAACTTGCTGATGTGCTCAGCATGATGCCAAGTTGCTCTCTGAAGGATTTTCATATATCTGGCACTTCAGATTGATAAATATAGGAAAATCGGATAGTTACTTTTAAAAAACTTTGCCCAAACTGGTGTGCTGTTGCATATGCATGCCTAAATGGAAACTCAGTCAAAGGTGAAAAAAGAGTCTGCTTGTTGAGAGAGTCAAGAGTATGCCTGACTTCGCTTCTGGTTCCCTGTTCGTGTGAACTGTGAAGTGGAGCCCAGGTTTCTTCTGGATTAAGCAGGTGGTGGTGATGCTTAGCTCTGAGCTGCAAGTGGTTAATTGTCATGAGCTAAAGAAAAGTCTGTGAATGTTGTCTTCTCCTTTCTTAGAATACATATGCTGTTGACATTTATAGATTTAGGAATTCAGTCGCTTCTCCCCGCTTACTGTGAAGAGGTGAGTTACTCTTCTGGTTTTGCAGAATGCTTGCTCCTTATATTTCAGGAGAAGTTCTTGTGCCTCACTACAAGCCAGAGGTGGGCTTCCCCAGCTTCGACAATGATGCAAATCTGGACGTGGTTCCTTGAAAATTGTATTTCTGTCTTGAAGATTTGTTCAGACCTCCATCACCTTGCATTTTTTCTGTCTTAAGAGCAAACAAAAATAAGTAATGTTGGTGTTAAACTTTCTCTCCTACTTTTAGTCTTATCCACAGTGTAGCAAGGATGCTTTCTGTTCAGTTGTTCATTGGGTTTCTTATGTTTCACCCTTTATGTTTTAAATAATAAAAATACTGGCAGTTATGGAAATCACCACCCTTTCAGTTTTAAAGGGAAATTATCAAAATGTGGCACATGATTTATATGTAATTGTTAGGAGAAAAAAATAGCAAAGTAATCCATAAGGGAGTTTGTCAGAATATATTTTATGTACAAAATGTCTAGGGAAAATTAAGGCAAAATAAATAAGTATGCTGTGATATTTGTTTAGAGAATAAAAGCTAAATTCCTGTTTCAAGGGGTTTGTGATGTAATTTAATATATAGAGAGGAAAGGTTTGGGTTTTGTTAAGCTACTTGCTTAATTTCACCTATAGAAAACCATTTTATATGGATTACCATGAAAATATTGTGAGAATTTCCAGTAATCTCATCTGCCAGTGGAAGGTAGCTTATTGTCCCTTCATGTGGTTTTGTGGGAGATATTGTTGTGACCTTTTAAACTTTGCATTCAAAGACATTTTTTAGATTCTAGTTGTCTTTATCTTTTTTTCTATGAAAAAAGGGAAAAGTATTAGCATAAAAAAGTACTGCTTGATGCAAACTAAAATTTATCCTGTGCATTTCACAGATGTATGCTGGTTTTCAAACAGTATTTTTCTGTAATACAATAATAGACCTGCCTTTCTAACCCTTGTAGAAGTTACAATTCTGATTTCAAAGGTGTGTTTTTGTGGTCTTCCAACATTACTTGCAAAAAAAAATTTTTTTTCCTCCAGTTCCTCATCTCAGGAGTCTTGCATTTGTATGAGCTTGTCCCACTCCTCCACAACATGTCTGGATTCAGGAAGAGGTGGAATAATACATATTGCCTTAGGACAAGCCATGCTTCAGTGAAAGGCTGAAAAGTGTAGAGCTGAAGGGCAGTGAGCCTCCTGTACCACGTGCCCATGGTATGGGGGAGGCTGGATCCAGGAAAGGAGTTCAGCTTATTAGTCATACTTCTGCTTCTCCGATGTTGAGTGTTACATTGAAACTTGTTTTGCAAAATTCGGGAATGAAAAGAAGATACAGCAATGTCCATGCACTGAGGTGCCAGTCAGTGCCAGCCCTGGCTGTTGTACCCCATGCAGCATTGCAGTCTCTCAGTTCAAGATGGGCTGGAAGTACTTAAAGTACTCTTGTATCACTAAAAAGCCATAACCTGAGAATGAGAGGCATCAGTTTTTCAGATAAACTGTGCTATACCTGGGGATTTTTAAGACATCAAGCTATTATTTTTATTAAGAAAGGAAACAAGCAGTGTTTAGTCTCATTTCAATTATTATATAGGAGAAGGCTCTTGAGCACTCTGCAGTGCTCTTGTGGCTAACCTGTTCAAAGCTTTGTGCAGTGTTGAATTTTCAGGATCAAAGGCATTTTGGCATGAACTGTGCACTTGAAAACTTACTCATCATTAAGGACAGATTGCTTTATGGCTAATGCCCTGTCCACACCTAGCCCTGATTACTACACTACTTACAACCCTAGCAGGCATTGTGTGCCCAGGGAAGCAGCTTCAGACTAATGCTAAACCCACAGTTTTAAAGATTTTTATTGAGCTATAGGGTTTGTAGATAATAGAAACAGCCAATCCAGCGCTGAAAGTTCAGTTGTTCCTAGAAAAGTGTATCTCAGGTCTAGAAGGATAAAAATTTATCAGTTTACAGAACTACCTTAATTTTTTTTGTACTACTGTACTATTTTCTGTAAAATGTCTGTACTCACTGGTTAAGAATGATTGCTTTAAATTTGTGCATTTGGTTCCAGCTTACATGCTGAGTGTATTTGTATATCTCTGTATAAAGATTTCTCTATTGCTCAAGATGAATTTTAAATGTGATAATTTTTGAAACAGTTTTTTTGTTTTCTATAATTAGAAATTATGAGTTATATATGTAGTTTATATCTTAAAACACCAGAAGTGGTCTCGGAGATGATTGTAGAGTTTTCTTAATTTCTCTCTTAAGTTATGTGGGTAAAGTGTGTTCTGACCAATAGTTTTGTAGTTTGGTTGTTGGTTTGTTTTTTCTGGGTTTTTCTGATTTGTTTATTTTTGTGTGGTTTTTTCATTTTTTGGTGTGGTTTTTTTGTATTTTTTTTCCAATTGAAGTAAAACATAAGAGCTGTGAAATAGCAGTTTTCTTCCCTTATGGATTAACTCTAAAGATAATTACAACATTTAGGAAATACACATTTCAATTGCCTCTTCAATCCATGTTAATGTCCTTACATGAATGCATTGTGAGATTTTAGTCTTTTTTAAAGTTTTACAGGAAATCCCTGCCTCCTTTATTGCTAAAAATGTACTTGCTTTTATTGTGAAAAGCATTTTAACCATACCTTGTGGTTTTTTTTGTCTGGGAAGGATGAAGGATTGGATGTATTTAAAAGACAGTTAAATGCCACTCTGGAGAAAAAGATATTTCCCATGCTTCCATCTTGTAATTGCTTATTAGTATGGACATATACATCAAGCTTTTCCTAGATCATGATTGTATGCTTCTCATTTGTTGAATGCTTGATGTGAGATCTTGCAGCCTGATTTGCCTTTCCTGCCCTCTTCCTCTCCTCCACCCCCTCTAAAGAGGGAGATGCTTAGGCTCGGGAGCCATGCTTATGTGTAGGCTGCATGTGATTTAAAAAAAAAATGAAGAATACAATTCTAGCAGTCTTAAATTGTGTGCCCAGAAGAACTGATGTCTAGGCTCTGATCTTGATGCTGGGCTGGAGTTTGAGGATGAATACTTACCATAGAATCATAGCGTGGTTTGGGATGGAAGTGACCTTAAAGGTCATCTAATTCCATCCCCTCTGCCAGGGGCAGGGACACTTTCAGGTAGACCAGGTTACTCAAAGCCTCATTCAACCTGGCCTTGAACACTTCCAGGAATGGGGCATCCGCAACTTCTCTGGGCAGCAACTTGTGAAGTGCTCTGATAGTTTTGATGAATGCTTTAGAGAAGCCACTGAAAAAATTAATTCTTCCTTTAGAGTTTGAGCCCTTTGCAGTATGTGAAGGCTATTGCCATTTCAGATCTTCCACTTTTTAAGTAAAGAATTATGACTTAGTTGTGGGAGCAACAACCTGTGTGCATAAATTGACTTGGGAACTCTGTGAAAAACCAGAATGGAATCTTACTCTTGGTCTGTTAAACAACAGCGACTGTATGCTGTAGGAGAATTGCTAGTAATCTTTGCTTTTTAATATATATTTTTTGAGGTGAGTTTAAGGGCATCATAAGTATGGGTTATAATAATCAGACTGTTTTGGCTAATGATTTGTTGCCAAATATACCTTCAATGCAGGATATTTTCCAAAATGTTTGTATTGCTCATTTAGAAGGACATGTCTGCAACTTCCTTGAAAGACAAAAACTACTTAATAAAAATACTTGTGTATCTCAAAGCAGAATAAAAAGTTCAGTGTTGAAAATGAATTGATTATTTCTAGGATTTGAAAAGTTTTTGCTCTTCACAGTTTGGAAAGTAAATGAAAGACCGAGAGTTGGGCTTTTCACTGGTGATTTCAAGGCGTTCTCTGGTGTGGTATGTGATAGGACTTCACCCAGGCTAATTGGTTAGCCACAGCATGTGCTACCTTTCTTTTCCTGTTCTACACTATTTGGTGGAATGTGGTGCAAAAGAGACAGTAGAATGAGAGTGAGTTGTTCAGAAAATTTTGATTAGAGACATGAGGGCAATTTGTAATTTTGTGTAGGAAGAAAAGAGGCAATTTGAAAGACAGACATTGAGGCAATTTTGGTGGGGATAGGCTGATTTACAGCATGGGAAGTGAGGTTCTGTTGTGTGTGTCACAAGTTGGCTTCCCATGGAACCTCCAAAAACCCAGGGATCTTGAACTACAGGCTGGGTTGCATTTCTTTCTATATTTCTTAGCTGTGTGTTTGGGAGTAGTCTTTGCACTTCCAGTACTGTTCCCTTTAGGAGCAATAATATCCATATTCAGTAACTTATTCTAAAGCAAAAAGTGTTTTTAATGTTTTCTACTATTCTTTTCTTCTGCGTGATCATCTGTATTTCCATGAGTCTTAAAATTCTGTCAGAATGAGAAAGGCTTTAATTATATCGAGGTTTTGTGTCTGTCTTCCATCATATTTGGCGAAGTAACTGACAGCAGATCCTCCTTTCCCCTGGAAAACAGGGTGAGTGATGCTGTGCACCTTTTGATCTGTGAACTCCTAGCTCTGACATAATGATGAGAAGCCTGGAATTTTGCTGTAGTCATACAAGCTACTCCTCTCCTTCTCTTACCTCATTTTCCAACTGTGTTTTGGGGGTTGCTTATCTAGCTTGTTTTGTCCTTCTGCTCCTTTCCAAAAGTTCCTCTGTAAAATTAGTTCACTACATTAATAAGATAATTATGATCCAATGCACCAGATTTCCCCTTTCCTGCCTAAATCATATAACATTAATGAAATTAATTGTGTCTTGATATTTTTAGTTTGTCGTGCAGACAGCAGAAGTTTAGTCCTGGAGATAATCCTGTAGCAAGCTGAAATGGCTTCTTGCAGAATAATGGGATGATTAGTGATGCCAAATTTGAAGACAAAACTGGAATCTGATATCAAAAATGTGTGTGATTTCCGCATACCTGAAATACATACTGAGCTACTGCTCATGATTCTTGGTTAAAATCTAAGGTTTTTATCATTAGCTTGTGTGCAAACAGAGAATACAGCAAGCGGACTGAACCCCAGACTTCAAGTAACAAGTTCACCCAGAGTAGCTAACTGTTGCCTTAATTAGATACAGCTTCAAAGTATATGCTAAGATTTTTCCACTACAGCTTTTTATCACTTCCACAAGTTCAGCATGCCCTATACAGATGCTTAATTTGTATGCTGGGCCCTGTGATAAAGCTATTTCTGTCTATGAGATTCCAAAATTGTAGGCACTGATGTCAATGCAGATGAGGTTAGCCTAATTTGGTCAAGAGAGGGCTATGCCATGCAAAATCTTCTTTACATGGGCACATAAAGGCCAGTGCCAAGACTGACAGGTGTCCAGTGGGTGGCAAGGAGCTTCAGAGATAAACATTCTTGTTGGTACTGCTACAATTCTTGCTTCTTTAAGAAACAATGTAATAATTATACGTCTGTTTTCAGCATCCCTGCAGGATAACTAAATAAAATGGTAATGGCACGTAATTTTACAAATGTAGATCTTCTAAATCCTATTGAAATAATTTCTTTTCTATGCTTAATTCAATTTCTGTTTAGTGTTAAAATCCTGATAATGAAAGTAGCATCTTGTTACCTTCAAAAATGGCATGTTAAATTCAGAGGTGTACTGCTGTGAAATCGCTGTAAGAAAAATTACTTGAAAGTGGTTTTTAATTGTAGGAGGTCTTGGAATGTTGTAAATGTGATAAAACGCACACTCGGGTTGAATAATGAGGAGTCTGTACAAGGATATAGTACTTGAGAGAAGGCTGTAGAAAGATACTAGTGGTAGTAGCCACCTTTTTTTCCCATGTCAATATGTCAGCAGTGAAGTGTATAAAAAATGTATTATCTATTAATAGAACACTTACTTTGTATGCCTGTTTCCATACCTCCTTCCATGCCTTCCCTAACAGGATTGCAATCATATATTGTTTTTGCCTTGGAATTTTTTTGTATTAGTTTTGAGCTTATAATTCTTTTGTTCCTTTGTCAGCTGCTTCTTTCTTAATACTGATCTATTAGAAAAAAAGCCAAACCAGACAAAAACAAATCCGCTTTTTTATGTCCAGGAAGATATTTCTTACACTGCCATCTCTGTAATGGAAAGCTGAGCCTTTTCAGTGTATTTAAGTCTCAAACACAGTAGTCTTTTTCAGTTCAACACCTGCAGACATGAGGAACAACACTACTGAAAAGCTCTCTCTGTTTCAGGGTCAGCGTTATCTGTAGTGGGTGAGAAGCTGAAATAAGTAGATTTGGGTTTTGATGAAAAGTGTTTGGATGCATGGATTGCTGGCACCCACATGCTGACAGAATATTAATGCAAGGCAATAATGACATGTTTAAAGCTGTGTAGGTGTCTATCAAACATAAGGTTTGTATGAAAATCCCTTTATTAAACTTCATTAGCAAGTTTTTAAAGCATTTGCTATAAGAAATCTGCATCTGCTACAGGTCAGAGAATGAGAATTTAGAAGTATGTAAGGAAGGGTTGTATTGGTAGCTTAATAAAATGACAGGTGGGAAGCTGGCAATAATATATTGTGTCCTGGAAAGTGAGGGAAGGTGTTGAAATGGCAGGTGTGTGCCTTGGGGAAGACTAGGGTTTTCAGCTTACTGTCTCATTAGAGCTTCTTCAAATTTAAGGGGTTCAGCTGAAATTGGTCTGCCTATCCAATTCAGTTGGAATTGGTCAGTTTATCCTTAACTGGAAGACTAAAAGCGTTTTTGGGTATGGTGGGAAAGCAAATTCTGAAATAAGTGTTTAGTGCAGATACATCTCTAGATGAATTTCCTCTAGGAAGAACACTGTAGCAGAAACTAACTGCTATGGTTTGGGTTTGTATATGGTGTGTGTGGGGTTTTTTGCTGTTTGGTTTTTGTTCATTTTTTGTTAGTTTCATTTGTTTGAGTTTTCTTTAAACTTGAAATGTTAGGGTTTCTGTTGAGGTGAAAGAAGTTGAATGTAGTTGGTTAGTCTTTTCTGTATTTCATATACTATGATACCATGTGTGGCTTCTTAGTTTTGTGCTTTGCCTTTTTGTGATCTTTCTTTGACACCCTTTATTCTTCATAAACTCTGTGATGACTTTAAGTTAATTACTATTTTCATTTACTATCATAAATTAAATACAATATTGATTTGTGAATTTGACAGCAAATGGTGTAACCAGTTTCAGTGTTTGTCCTCTGTAGTTCTTCAGTTACTTTAATGGAAATAACCACAAAATAAGAGAATGAAAGACTTTATTAATTTCAGATGTTCTGATGCTGTCTCTGCTTAATTTATGAAAGTGAATCTTCCAGCTTTCCTCTTGAAATTTAATCTTTTTTGACAACTTAATATTTTTATGTGATGGCTAGCAAGGAAACAGAAACAAAGATAATTTTATTACTGCCTTTCTAATATTTAACATACTGTTGGAGCTTTAGCATATGCCAGTGTGCCTAGGGAACTGCTGAAATGTGTTAGGTTTTGTTTTGTTTTGTTTGTTTTTTCCCTGTGGGAATTGTTAATTTTTTTAAAATGAGATTTGAAAATTGAAAATCCTTGCTTAAAGTAAATGGTAGCTGTGTTGCCTGGGGAGTCTCCGTAAGCGTGAATATTTTCATTTTGTGTAAACTGTTCTTTAAATGTTTCCTACAAAGTGAATTGAAGTGTGTGTGAAGGGGTTAAAGGTAGCTTTTAGCAGTGCTGGATTAGGAAAAACTTGCTAGACAAGAACTGGGAGGGAAGATATTACTCTAGGCTTAGAGAGAGGTGAGCCCTGATAGCTATGGGAGTACCCATCACTTAGTCAAATAGAGGCTTTTAATTGTTACTATAGATTTTATTTCCTTTTCACGTGTGAATGAGAAAGAAGCCCAGGGAGGAAGGGAGAAGGAGCATCTGACACTGTACCCTTCCCCTGTGCCTTTTAGCCTTCATTTATTGCACTGCATTGCTCTCTTCTCTGAGTTCATGAGCTGGACAGACACATCTGTAGAAATTCATACGTGAGCTGCTGTGTGGGGAGGCCCTGAGTGCCTCCTGTCCTCCCCCTTTCCATACGCACGCTTCTGGAGGCTCTGAAGAATCATGGGTGAGCTAGTAGTGTTCACATAAGCGTAAAACTTATTGAGAAAGCTTCTCTCCAAGGTGTAAAGCTTAAACCTTGGAGGTTTTAGAAGAAAGACTTGTTGTGTCCTTTGTGTCTTCTATTGATAGTTTGTAAAGAATTATAAGATACAACTTCTGTGACTTTAAGTTCTGTAATTTTCTTTTCTGGTTGTTGTGATGTGTTGGCAGTTTTGCCATGTCTTTCTGTGAGATTGTAAACTCGATGTTTTTTATTTAGATTCCCATTTAAATATAGCACAGTAAGATGATCTTCCACTGTTCAAAAGATATACATTAGAAATAGAACATAAATTTTTTATTCCAAAGTCTAAAACATTGGTGGCTTTTCTTGTCACACGTTAATGTTCAACTGTTCTCACTTACATAGCTGGGTTACTTGCAATATGTGAAGTATGTGGGAATTGAAATTACTGTTGATTTGCTTCCAGTATACCATTCAGTCTTGGCTGAAGGTGTATTTAACAGTGAAATGCAGTAACTCAGAGCAGCTAAAACTCAACTTCTTGAGTTTTAAATCTGCCTTTACTGAGTGGATTGCAGTCTTGAGACCTTGGTGGAACTTTGTCTTGTAACAATGGTACAGTTCTTTAACTCTTTGAAATCACAGATGAAGGTATTTGTATTGAACTCTAAATTGGGCCTTGTTTCTTGCTGTGAATGAGCAGGTGTGGGCAGATACAGGCTGCTGTCGACCAGTCCTAATGGAGCATCTGTACAACTGCTAATATGGTTCTCTGTCCGAGGTGATAAGACTCACTACATCCAAGGGTTAAAAATGAATATTTCCAAAAAAGTTAATGACAAATACATGTGCGTCAACTTTGTCCTAACTTTTTCGTACTTTTTTGGTTTGTTTCTTTAAAGAGGCTTTGAAAAAAGTGGTGTATAGCTCCTTTCCAAAATCTCGTCTCCGGAGAGAAGCAGAAATCTTAGTTCTGTGAATTTAAGCAAAGGCCTAAAATGCCATAGTAAGTAAACATCCTTTGAAAATGTGTGTCTGAATAAATCAGAGGAAGAATACTGTATTGTAGAACTTCAGTTAATCTTGTTTAGCCTAAGTTGCAACTTAGTGGGCTTTGAGGGACATGGTTTCAGTAAATTTCAGAGTTTCTATATTTAAATGATCTAAATTGGATTGCTTGTCACCGAGCCAGTTTATACCATATAACACTTATGAAAATACATCTAGCTAAAAAACTGAAGTTCATGATATGACAGAGGTACTGAGAGTGTTCTAATTTGTATTGCAAAAGAGTCATTTTAAAAAGAAGTAAACTGTTTCAAGGTGTTTAATCTATGTGAGGAAGTTAAAAAAGTATTCTTATACATCCCTCAACTATGATATGTATGGTTTTGCCTTCTTCAGTGTTACATGTCCATTTCTGTCAACCTGCAAAATCATGATGTTGAGCAAATAAGAGGAAGGGTTTAAAACAGCCAACAGAAAAATGCAATATTTAATAATGTGTTTTTTCTTACAAATATTTAATGATTTTTTAATAAAATATAGACTACCTCTTACCCCTTTTAGAAATAAAGGACACATAGCATGATCCTGATAGTTTTCTATTGCTATGTTGCAGTAGAAAATAGAAAATTCACCGAATGTGTGGTGGTACTAAAATGCAAGTTGCTGACTTCTTTCATTCTTTGGGATTGTATCTTTTCTAATGGGAGTTTCTTTCCTTTTCTATCTTACTGAGGGCTGAAATGAAAGATTTCAGCTGAAATGAAAAGTGGTTTTTAAGGGTATAATTTCTGCCTTTTGGATCCGTAGCTGTCCTTGATTTTCAAAGTTCATGTTTTGGAGTTCTCAGCCCTTGGTTTAAGATCAACCAGCCTTTTGAGTTTAGTTGCAATGAGTTAGGCAGTTGCAATGATGATTTATATGTGGTCGTGGTCAGGAAGGTGAATTTTGCTTCCTTTCTTAGATTTTCATGTTTGCCTATGGCTTGCTAGCTGATATGTAGCTTTATTGATGAGTCACTGTCCCTGGAATTATTCAAAAGATGTGTAGATGTGGCTTTGAGGGACATGGTTTAGTGGTGGACTCTTGGCAGTGCTGGGTTAGCGGTTGGACTTGATGATCTTAAAGGTCTTTAACAACCTAAATGATTCTATGATTTTGTTAATAAACAGCTGGAGTATTTGGAATCTGTACCTAGTTGCAACTTAGGCTAACATGGCAAATCTTTGAAATAAGAAGCTGAATTGGAAGTAAAATGCTTAGATAATATTTTAAATTAAGATGTAAATAGAAGTAGCATTTGTAAAAGTTGGTCATTGTGTATACATTGTGAAATTCTAGAAGTTCTGCTCTCGGTATCTATAAAAATAATGGTGCATTTTCTTTTTTTCCCTTGAGAGCAGTCTTTAGTGGTTGGGTTGGGCTGCAGCAGTAGCTACCCACACTTGTTACAAGAATACTCATAGATTACCATTTAATTATTCTTTTTTAGTGAAGTCTGCTGGAGAGAGAGATCACACATGATATATAATGATACAGAGAGAAAAGCAAAGAAAAGATGGAAATGAGTTGTGGTTTTTTTCCACTGTGTGCTGATGAATTTGTAAATGATAGGCATATTCCTCTACTGTCATTACATGCTGTTAATATAGTAAAGTTCCCAGACTGGTTCACAGCAAGTAATAGGTCAGTCAGGAGTGTATCCTAGAAATCAGTGTGCCACAGGCCTCTGTTCTGGAAGGGAGTGTTTGAAGGGCAAAGGAGACTCCATGGAGATTTCTTTTCTGGGCCAGGTGTACAGGTGCATGCACATGAAATCAGGTCATTCTGGCTAGTAGGAGTGACAAGCAACAGGCCTCCAACTTTAGCATAAAAACTCAGGTGGTGATGGAGATCTACAAAGCCCTGCTGTATTTAAAACAGGGTGTCATTTGAGACCCAACAGTGTATCTGAAATCTGGTGCTCTTGCTTCAACTCTGGATTTCTTGTAGGTGTTATTGAAATGTTTTTTTGAGGGGGGGTTAGAGCATTTAAAGACACTTCTGCACAAACAGTAGAAGTACTAAGTACACAAACAGTACTGAGCTTTGTAAGGCGACCCTGAGCCATTCCTCAGGGCTGATGAACTTCAGGAAAATAAATAAATATAGAAAAGTATTGGAATAGATGGGTATTTAGAAATATAAAAGTAAAATTGGGATCCTGTACGTGGTACTTTGAATAGCAGAGTACGTAATAGGAAATAATAGGTTTCCACATGGAACCTTGCAGATCTCTAGGAGTGTATACGGAAATAATTGGAGCGTTACAAATCATCATGGTGTATTAATGGGGGAGCTACTTTGAATGGGTAGGAGCTGGTCCCATGTGATGCCTGTTTTCCAATGGGAGCAAACTGGTATCTTTAGCAAATTCCTTAGTGGAGTCTTTGTAACAACTGCTGCAAGACCCCAGATGCTTTCTGCCGTATTGATAATGCATGCTTGTCTTATCAGGAGTAGCACAAAGAGGTTTGTTCAGTAAATGCAAAAATTGTAGCAAAAATTGCCTTTGTCTGCTTAAATGCATCTACAGTGCTGCATGTCATCAAGTCTACATTGAAGAGTTCGGGATATTTCTGTTTCTTTAGAAATGGTAAGAGACAGCTATTGCACTTGTACATGTGAGCTGATGGTAAGGAGAGAGGAACAGGTAACAACTTGTATGTGAATGTCAGGTACTGTAGATCTTGCCTTACCAAACATGGTGTGTCTGCAGACATCAAGAAAATGGGTTTTAGAAAAACTGAAAAAGAATCTGTTAGAAAGCAGTAAAGAAAAAGAGAAGAAAGAAAATGAAACAGCATTAGCAACTTCCCCAATTAAAAAAAAAAAAACAATGCAATGTATGATAGCTATTCTTTTTTATGTGCTTCTTAGTTTCAAGATAAAGCTGAGACTGATGGTGATGTCCACAGCTCAAGGGTTCCTGCAACCGTGGAACTAAAGCAGTATAACAGGGAGTATGTTAACAAAGAGGAAATTTAGTATTACCTCATTTTTTTGTAGCCTTCTACCTGCGGATTTACCGTACTTATTAATAGCCTTGAATAATTTCTTCTTCATAAAATGTAATCTCTTTCACTTTCACCTTGGAATGGTTAGTGGGGTTATTCAAAGCAGCACTTTCCCCAGAAGAAGCACTTTAGCTTCTGTGTTGATTTGTTAAACTTCTCATGCAGAAGAAACCAGTGCACTTTCTGATCTTACTTTGTCTCCAAATTCAGAATTGTATTGCCAAAACAATCTTTCCATTTCCAAGCTGTAATTAAAACAGATAATGGTCTAGTGGTGCTTAACAAGTGGTCAGATAATTTTATTTCTGTGCTCTCATATTAAACTTATGCATGAGACAGTTTTAAGATAACTTTCAGTAAGAGAAGGCTTCTTAATTAAACCACTTAATGGTGGAAGACAAAAGAAGAAAGGCTGGTAACTTTGTATAGCTCTACTTGCTAAGATAATGTTGTATTTCTGAAACTGGTGGAAGAAAGTCTTGCTCCATGCACATGGGGCTAACCATGCACACACTCCAAGAACATCTTCATGTGTTTTGAGACAGGAAAACAGAAGATTTGTCAGGGATTGATAATAGTGATGATGGAGAGGAATTCTTGACATTTCAAAGAGTATATGGCTGTTTATGCTTGAGTTTTATTCAGAGGAGAGTTCAGTCTTGAAGCAAATCACCTCATTGTTCCTGTTTGCTGTGCTCATTTGATTGTTTTCCAGAGTGATTTTGGTAAGTGCTAACCAGGCTTCTTCCAAAAGAAACAAAATCATTCACCCATTGTGTGCACCTAATGTGCCTTAACCCTCAGTAGGGTTGTAGAGGTTTGATCAGTTACTGGATCATTTTTTAGCAGCTTTGAACCTCCTGTGGTAGGATCTGGTTCAGGAAGTTGGAGTAAATATGGCCTTAAAAAAAAAAAATTAAAACTCCTGGGCTTCATATAGTATAGGTGTAAAGATCTGAGCAGCAGCTGTGTTTTGATCTGCTCCAGTTGTGCCAAATTGTAATGCAAATATAGCCTGATGCCATTTATTGTGAGTTTGTTTTTTTAAAGCAGCATCAGACTAGTGGTGATTAATTGTCAGGGTGTTTTAACCTTGTCAACTGTTAGGAGGTGGTAATGTTTTTAAATTTATCTCTGTGACAGTTTGTATTTTATGTGGAACTTAGCAGACCTTTAGATAAGTGCTGCATTCATGAAGTGAGGTACCAAAAGGCCCATTCTGAATGTTCTTGCCTTTGGCTTTGATCTGACTGTTTTTCTGGAACATGGGGACAGGGCAGAAGATAAATGTTTGGAATGTAATGGTTCTGTAGGGATTCACCGGTTGTGCTGAGACCATGATTATAGCTTAAAAGACATCATAAATATTCTGAATCATGGTATAAAATAACGAAGAGCTCTATCCCACTTAACAAATCTTCTCCTTAATTCAGTAAACATCCACTGTGGTATGTGTCCCCTTTTCCTGTAGAGGGGTGGAAATTAGTTTCTTAATGTTAAAACTACTCCTTTGGTGATCTGTGCAAACTTCTGTGTTTTGTGCACATACTGGAATTTGGAATTGATTTTTTTGAAAAAAAAAAAAAATTATAGGAAGAGCAGACTCTTCATCTCTTTATATAATTTTGCTTTCAGTTATTCAGCATCATCCTTTTAAACTCCTTATTATCCTACACTGTTCCTTTTTCTCCCCCACTGTAGCTCCTTTTTTTCCAAAGTATTTGAGATTTCTTTGTATTTTGAAATGAAACACTTCTGTCAGCTTAAAATTACAGAAATTAGAATGAATCTCAAGGCTACACCGAGCATGTAGGACCACTTTGCTGCACAGTTGGCGTTCTTGGAGGAAGTTAGGCTGCTTTCCAACCCTGGGAAGTGCTGGGGAGGCTGTAGCGCTGTAGCCAGGTTCAACCCTTGGAGCAATAAATGAAAGGTCCATGCCAGTTCAGGCATGAGTGTGAATGGCTAGTATGAAGGATGGCTTGGTATTTAGTGGACAAAAGAAGAAGTTAGACAATGACAATTGGTTTGAACAATTGCACGTATTTGGTGCATTAACTTTCATTAACATTATTTATAGTATAGCTATATATATATACACACACACACACATATATATAGAGCTGTAAAAGCAATTTTGAAATATGTTTTGAAGTTCAGTTCTTAGCAGTTCTCCAGGTGGCAGAGATAAAAGGAACTTGTGAATATCACAAGTGGTGGAATCTGCTGGAAACAGGCTCTTCATAGCATTTGAAGGCAAGGCAATATCCTGACTTAGCTCGGGTGTTTTGACTACTGGAGTTTGATCCTATTGTCTGGCACACTTTGCTATATTTAAAGATGATGAAAGGATGTAATTGTGGTTTTACATTTCCTTTGGCATTTCTGTGGGGTTTAGTAAGTTTTTACTAATTGCCATGTCCTCTAGTTGTAAAACTTTCTTGTTGAGTCCAGTGTTGGCAGCAAGAGGAGCAGGGCAGAGCACATTGCAGGGGCTGTCAGGTGACAGCTGCTGCCTGCCTTGTGCCTCACTGCTGTGCCCTGCTGCTTTCAGCACTGGCGGCCTTCGGGGGGAGATTATGCTTCAGGTATTTGGGGTGATCCAATGGGAATTGCATTGATCTGGTGTTTAGCTCTGATCCTTATCAAATGGATTACTTCTAAGGTAGGCCATTTTTAAAATCTGTTTTGACTAATTGGGTTTATAAGTAGTCCAAGAGAAAACAAGTCATTAAGAACTTCACAAGTGCTTATTTTTCCTTTTTGAATACAATATATTTTGGAAACATCATTTGCCATTTAAGATTGTGTTTCTTAAGTGTTCATACATGATTTTGTAGCTCTTTACTTTTGCTTGCCTTGAAGTGGGAAGGAGTGTGTTTGTAGCAGTGCCAGTTAGGAGACGGGGGTTAAAAAAGGGATCTGAAATGGCTTCTGAATGGCAGGAGTTGGCTTGCCTGTGTTACTAACAGATTTCCAGTTTTATAGCACCTTAAAGCCTTTGTGAAAATAAGGAAAAACAATTTTAAACATAGTGAGAATAATACAAATTAGTGTATTTTGCTTCCTGGACAGGATATCCTTTTTGTATTGTTGATTTCAGAGTTGCAGGAGTGGAAATACCAGTTTTGTTTGCTTATGTGAAATATCTACTTTACTTTGTAGCCTTTCCATTTGAGATCCCTGTGTTTTGCAAAATGCATGCTAATGTTGGGATTGAGTTTTTACTCTCTCATTCCAAAGAATGTGAGTATCCCCATAATGGATATTTGTACTAGTAAATATAGGTGAGATTGGTGTCTGGAGATGAGACCAGGCTCTTATTAGCATAGCTCAGGAGGAATTCAGCATTCCTCATAGGAGGAATAAATTTAAGTGTAGGATTATGAAGGAGAGCCAGAATAATTGGAGATAATTAAGGAAACTGAAAAGAAAATAGAGTTCCTGCATTCATAGATAATTTTTTTGTTATTGCTACTGATGCACACTTCTAAAATTTTTGTACAATTAACAGGAGAATGTGAACAAGCATGAATTTGAGATTGTTGTGAAAAGCTTTGCCAGGCACCCATGCCTGTACTCTTCAGTCATTGCCAATAACATGTTTCTAAATTTATTAAAAGCAAAAATGATCAGGCTTAGTTGCTAGCACTTGTGACAACTTTTATCACATCAAGAAAAAGACCAGGATGCCCAATGGATGTTCGCTTGTGACTGAAGGCAGATTCTACAGATTTACAGCCTGTGTGCTAGACCAGTACCTCATCTGCATTTTACTGGTATATTGTTGAACTGCTGGCTTTTTGGAACTTGATGTAAAAAACCTGTTCAAGGATTATGTCTAATCCAGTTTGGTCAGAGATTGTTTTAAAGTGAGGAAAAATAAAAATTCCAGGTAGCTGACATAATACAGTTAGGCATAAAATTCCCTGCTATTTATGATTGTGTTTTTACATGTGCTAGCGGTGCTTTCTTTTAAAGAATTAGTGTTTTTGTGTTCATCCAATTACCTATTTTGCCATTGCCTTGATGCTCTTCTGATTTAGTTTCCTTAGGCAATACCCCTGTGTATTACTGTCCTCACTTAACCAATTGCTTGTGAGGTTTTTTTGACTGTAGATTCTTTCTGATCAGTTGTCAAGCTTTTGTTTTGTATATTTTTAAGTCTTGATTTTTTTTTATGTTGATAAAGCTTTGGATAAATTTTATGCCACATGATATACATCTGAGGTATATAAGAAAAAATAACTTACAGATGCTTGTGAGATAGATGTATCACTGACATTGATAACTATCACTCAAACGATAGCTAAGTTTAAAAATGGTTGCCATCTGTCTTGGGAGGTGATCATGTGAAATAGCTTTATATGGAAGAAAATTATCACATTTGAATATTTGAAGGCAAGGTGTGGTTCTTATTGCTGATTGAATTTCAGGAAGGCAGTATGAATGACATTTTCTTACTGCTGGCTTGATAAACTTTCAGAGTAATGCTTTGAACTGCAGTGAAATTTGTAAATAGTAGTAGGACCATTTTGCAGTGGCTTACCTGAATTCAGTGTCAATTTAAGTGCTTGTAAAGAGCATTTTTCTGTGCTTTAGTGAATTAAAAACTTGATGGTGCTTTTTGGAAAACTGTGAATCTTAGCATGGAACTTTTAAATACTTGAAATAAGTCTATGATACATGATAGTCTTGCTTTTGAAATCTAATAATGGAGAAATAAGGTCTTAACTAGTTTGTCATTCTCAAGACTTCTAGTTCATAAATGGTCTTATGATCTTAAATGCTTTCCAAGGGTGTATATTTGAGGCAGCATAACCGGTACATTGCAGTTGCTGTGGTATAACAACTTCTCCACACTTGTCTTCAGAGCAGTTGAGGCTAATGCTCTGATAATTCAGCAAAGATCTTGGACTAGAAAGTCAGGTAGGTAAAAACACCTGCCTGTATTGCTTTCTGTCCTCTGTCTTTTCTTTCCCAGCTTCTGAATAAACAACCGAGTAGCAAAATGAGGGTCGTGTAGTCCATCAAAAAGCATGGATGGTTCTTTTGATGGGTAGTACTGAATTTTGAAGGCAAACCGCTCTAGCAGGTTCTGTTAGAGAATGAGAACAGGAGTTGTTTTGCTAGACAGTCCACAAGCTGGCCCTTGCCGAAATTAAGTGCCCAGCAGTAATGCCGGTGCTCTGCTCTCAACAAGATTGGGAAGTCTATGTGATAAAACTGATACATCAATGGAAACATTTCTGTTTGACACAAACAGCAGCAGGTGCTCCGTTTCCAAGTGGTACATGCAAATGCTTGTACTCCCAAGCATCACTAAAGCGGTTTCCCTTTGAAGATGTATCTGTGTGCTATTTTGGCACGTTGTTCCCATTGCGTGGCCTTTAATAACTTTCTATACTCTGTGAAAAGATATTCAGAGAGATCTGACTTAAATCTGAGTTCTGGTAGATACTCCCTTTGCATGTTTTTGCGGAGTCCTTGTATCAGTGTTGTTCTTAGAGGATTAATGGATCTTCCAATTTAGTTTGAACTTCTTCCATTCACTTTCCACAAATATGTCTGAAATGAGAAGAAAAAATAAGCTTTTTGTCTGTATAGCCCTTTTGAAGAATAAACGATACTCTAGTGTGAAACTGAAGTTTAAGGGGAGGCTTTGAAAGTGGAAGTCCAGTATAAACTGTCCTTCCCAGTTATCTTTCTGACATCATTTTCACCGCTGAAGCAAAACAGCCCACCTAGCTCAGGTGGCTGTGCTCATGCCTGGAAAGGAGCAGAGCGGTTGAGAACCTCAGGTAATCGTTTGAGAAATTTGTTGAATCACTTAGGGTCCTGCACGTTCCCACCAACCAAGTTGTCCTTGTGCTTGAAAATGGAACCTGCCTAAACACAGGCACATTAGGGTTGTCTTGTTTTTGAGCACTAGTAATTCTGTCTGCTTGCTGGAATGGTGCTTATTTGTTTGATATTTGTACAGAGGGTCAGTATTGTTATTAACAGGTACAAGTCTTCAGGTAGACCAAAGAGGTGGTGCAGGGATTTAGAAATAAATTCTTATGCTAAATGTGTTAAAAATACTGACAATAACATGACAACAAGTAATATTCTCTGATCCAAGATGCCTGTAGGGTGATTCAGTGTATGCTAAGGTTGTCTCAACTGTGTAAGTAAGGTATATTTTTAGGGTAAGTATGGTCTTGGTGTAGGCTACAGAGAGTGGACCTTTGATTAGCCATGAGGAGGATGGCATTTTTGGTCATCAACAAGGGTAAAATCCTGCTGATTAAATTGTTTGAACAGTTGGGTACTTGACAGTAACTTTAGTTCTTCAAGACATGTTTGCTTTCCTTCTTATGAATTTGCTGTCAGATCATATCACAGTAAAAACTGAAGCATTAAATCTGTTTTTTCTCTTTGCTGGGTTTAAGTAGTGGAATCTGGACAATATATAAAGAACACCATAGAGGATATGTTAAATTACTTCTCTCTTTCTGCGTTTTTCCTTGCATTTTTCTGGAGTACTGTAGGGGGTAGAATAACAAATGCACTGACAGTATTATTTGAAGTGGGAAAATAGATGATACACTACAACCTGCAGTAACTGGTCTGTTACGTATTTGCAGGGTAAGCTGACACAAAGCAATCTGTGTCTGAATGAGTGCAATATTACTTGTTTACTTATCAGAAGTTACTAAAAAACCTGTACCATTAGCTTTGTCCTTTGTCTCTGACTACCCACCACAGTGCTCAGCTCTCTGTACCTCACTTACTTGCCTGGTCTAAAGATAAAACATCTGACCACTCATCACCCCCCAAACATCTGTTGGTGGAACTTGCTAATACATGTTTTCCTCTTATCTATTTTATTTAACAAATTTCAATGAATAAGTACCTTTTAGCAAAATTAGCTGAAAATGTCCTATTATTTGTGTAGTATTGCTAGTGAAATTTATACAATAAATTGTCTCTATTTTTCCTTAGAGAACCAAACTTTCTAAGGTAATTTTACTAGATTTGATTGTTTCGAATATATCCTTGCAGAGCAAAATCACTTGTCTGTATAAGCAACTACTGTATGTTTTTAAAAATGTGCTTTGTATTTGATATCATACATGGATGCACTACTTTATATACACTGCTTTATCTAAAAATATTTTATTTTAGGGAGCAAGTAATATTTTAGAATTGACATATCAAAAGGATTTATTTTTCAGTAAATTTTTGTATATTGTTTTCTTTCTTGGAGGCTAATGCTCCAGTTGTGTGTGGGTCTTGTAGCTGCATGTGTGCTTAGGTTTCTCCTGTATTAGATTACAGAACTGTACTGGACATGTCCAGAAATCTGTGATAGACAGGTGCAAATTGCAAGTTAGCACTAAATTACATCACCGATTGTGCCTAGTCAATGATATGAAATGTTCCAGGCTACGGAAAATATATTCAGCTGAGAGTTTCGGAAACTCAAAGGCAAGTTTAATGAAAAACATTGAAAATGTTAGTGAGAAATCAGCATCATTTTCTGGCTGAGTAGTTGTATTTCTACCTTTCCCATTGGGACAGGCATACTGCTGTGAGAAATGCTGTACAAACATATATTGAGGAATTATTTGCATGGTTTATAATCTTCCAAGGAAATATAGAACAAAGGCTGAGACAACATAAAAGTTCTGTACAGGAAGTTCTTCCTTGTAGTCTTTACAACAGCTTGGACCCCATTGTTATTATTGGACCCCATTTGGAGCTAGGTCTTTTGGTCACTTCTGTAATTGCATATTAAACTTACTTTTGGAAAAAACTTCTACAACTTCAAGTGTAAGGTTTTCTTTTTGTTTTGGCATGAAAAATATTTAAAAAAATAAGTGTAACTTATGAGTTTGGAGTCTTAGCACGTCACTTGTACAGATCATGGTGATTGAGCTTACTCATCTCTAGTCTGTCTTTGGGTTCATTTAGGTTGTTCTGTAGATAGATGCATATCAGCAGTTCTGCCTTTTTGCCTTTCCACGTAATTTTTCTTTCCTTAATTTCCTTTCCTTCAGAATTCTTCTCAATAGGCAACATTATTTTTTCTATCCTGTTTCCTGACGTGGTTTGATTTCTTATCTTTTGAACTTGCACATTTTCAGGCTGATGTGTGTCCATGAGGTAGCGTTGTTCCTGATCGTACATAAAAAAATGGGTGATTGTGTTTGCCACCAGGCTGACTTTTATCTGAAGTTCTCAAAGGCATGTGGTGACTCTTGGTGGCATCAAGGACTTCACTGTCCTCAGTGTAAGAAAGAAGTGTGGTGTACAGAGAAAGGTCATAAGAGTTTCTAATGTGCACCTCCTACAAAAAATCTTATTTCTGTGGAGAACAAGTGTTCTGAACTGTCAAAATGGAGGTCTGATTGTGAAGGTGATCCTCTAATCCTAGGATTAACAAGTAACATTAATGAAGGCCTCAGGAAGGGGCAGAAGATGGTCAAAGTACAATAAAGGCATGATGTGAGGCTGGGTGCTAGGTGGAGTCACGCTTTGCAGACTGTGTGATGCCAGTGAGAACATTCCTTTAGTTTTTAGCTGTTAGAGAAGTTCACCATTTTGTGGGAGACTTCCTGGATTGTTAACTACTGCAATAGCTGAATATGTATGAAACATATGTGTCCCATGTAGGTAAAAAATACAGTTGATGTGGGAGTATCTCAATCTTGTACCTGGATAACTTGATGACTCTTCTGAACTTTTATTATCAAATTTGCAATACTACTTGCTGGCTTTCTCTGAAATGCCTTCATGCATAACATCTTCCCTCAGTGATACCTTGCTTTGCCTAAGGAAAATACAGGGTAGAATGAAAGTAGCATGTGGCATCCTAGGGCTGCAGTAATGGTGTAATTTCAGTTTTTACATCTCTTACCTTTGGAAGATGGAAATACCCCGTAGGTAAAAGTAGATATATGAACCAGGAACTGCAAATATTTGTTTCAAGTATGGTGTTCTAGAAGCCATGAGGAGCACTTTCTTGTGTCTGTGCAATCTCATTCTACGTCTTTCCTGTTGTGAGGAATGATTGAGGAATGTTGGAAAGGAATATCTAGAGGTGTTTTTAACCACACTCTGATCTTGCTTTTCATAATCTTTTCACTACTAATTACTATCCTTCCTTTGTTCCCTCTTAAAGCAAAATCAGTCGATGCATATACTTGAAAAATGCATTTTGCATGAAAGACACGCAATTTCTAAAATTAATGATAGGAGTTAAAATGGAAATGGTCAATTAATACTTTATTTTCATTTCAATTTAAAAATTATTTGCTTCTAACTTGCTTAAAATACACTTATTTTTTTCAGAGACGTGGAGCAATTTCCTATGACAGCTCTGATCAGACTGCGTTGTACATTCGTATGCTAGGTAAGCATACCATTTTCTATATTGCAAGTTCCAACATTTATGATTGATTTAGATAACAACTTTTTTATATCTCTGTTGAATTAATAAACTTAGCATTCTCTTTCTCCTGGATAATATTTTGGTTAGAGTCTCTACAAGAGTTTGGGTTCTTATGCGTTGACTTGGGTTTTTTGGTTGCTAGCCTTTTCTCTTTTCTTTTTTCCTGAGTTAAACATTGTGTAGGATGTTTTACTCCTATATTGAAGAAAAAGGAAAGGTCTTATGATTAACCCAATGTGTTTGGTAGAAATCAAGTTTTCTAAGTGACTCATGATTGATTTTTGTGTAATGGAATTTACCACCTCTGCATGGTATCTTTCTGGTTAAAACTGTAGCTTAAAGAACACTTACTGGAGAGTTACCACACACTCTTAAAATCTTCGATACTGAGGCTATGAAATGCGCGAGGTGTTCTTGAAATAATGATATGATTTTAAACAATATTTTTCTCATTAATCCTAGAAGGTGACTTGAGAAAGGAAAGGATGCTTGACAGGGCCGAGTAGTTCAGTCAACTTACTGAGGAGTGCTTCCAGAGTAGCAAGGAGATAAAGGGTAAAGCTGAGTTCAAACAAATGAATGGTATGGGGAGGGGAAAGCATCCGGGGGAGACCCTCTGTGGTAGTGAGTGCACAGAAGGAGTTGAGGTCATTTGTTGAGAGGAGAAAGATGCAAAGCTCTTGCAGATCTGGCTGCCAGATTCAGTATTTTCCACACCTCTTCTGGAGGCTGCTGGTGATGCAGATGGCATGGGGACTGTGTATGTGCTCTAAGTCTGTTTCACTGCTGTGTGATGCCACTTAATTTAAGCCACCTTGAGCTATGAATTTGTGTTGAAATGGACTATGAATGCTTGCATGGTGTCTCACACAGCTCAATGAACACCAACAGCTACTCATTACAAATTCTTAACCATATCCAACTAAATCAGCCAGAACATGTCTTTTTATGCCCTGAGTCTTTTCAGTTTAGTTGTGTATTGTACATGTTAAAGTCCCCAGAAATTCATAAGTGCATTGTCTATGAATTTAAAGTTGTAAGCTATATGCATGTGTGTATATGAATTTATAGTCCTAACCTACATATGTAGGAATATATGGTCATATATACATATAAATCAGATTTTGACTTAGCAACTTCACATTTTTTTCCAGTTATTTTGATTTTTTACATTTGTGTAGTTGTTAATAATGTAGCACTGACTGTCTACTGAAGGGGTTTTGATCAGAGAATTTAATTATTTTGGGGATTTGTTAAGATGAGAACAGAAGATACTGGGTTCTAAATGTTTATTGAAAAAGCTGCTGAGTTTTTGTTGTTGTTGTTGTAAATATGTTTATTTTGTTTTCAAAGTTAAAATGAAGTAGTTAGGTCCATCATTTCTGCAGAAGGATTTGTGATAATGCTCAAGTAATTCTAGAAAAAAGCAAAGCATGGCTTCCTTTAGTTTTTTATATATACATCTGACTGGAGAGAAAAATTTAATTTGTCTTGGAAAACTTCCACTATTCTCATAGGTAGAACTGGAAAATATTCAGAACATGATGTTAAGTAAATTAATTTTTCACTTCTACTCTCATTGAAATTAATTATTACATAATGAGATTGATGCTTGTTATGAATAGTATTATCCTTGCTGGCATAATTCGTTCATACTGTTCTGCTATTCAAAAGCAGTAAATCTTTTAAAGGATTGACTTCCAACTTAGGTGGGGGAGGAGGGTACCAACAAGCAAACAAAAAATTGCTCATGGCATGTTTGAATCATTATGTGATAAATTTGTGTTATTTTCTCATTTAATAGATATCACTTGGTTTGTGCAAATGTTATGTGTACTATACTGTACAAGTTAGCAACAATTTACATATTTATTATTTTTGTACTTGTAAATCGACTGTAAAAAAGACCAGCCTGAAAGCTGAACAGTTGGACTCATCAGTATGTAGAAACATTCATATCCAAGTAGATTCAAGGGTTAATATATTCCATTACAATTTTTTGCAAGAAATGTGAAGCGTTGCTTTTCCTACAGTATTGTTAGAGTTTTGTTTTTGTTCTATTTATCTTAGTACACTTGAGCAGAATAAGCTATAAGGAATCCTCAGCTGTAACTTAATGGGAAGTTAGGCACAGTCATGAGAAGATTTGCCTTTCACTTGGTTGGTTTTATTCCATACAGACTGTATCTACTAATAAAATGTACCTTGATAAGGTGTTTATCTTAGCAGACCAAAAATGTAAGGCTAAGAGTATCTACAATAACTCCCTCTGCCTTTGTTTAGTTGTGCTGGCCATGAAGTTGCTTCATTCAATGTTTTCAGGCTGTTCCAATGGTAATCCAATGGCAATTCATTTACACCAACTAAATAGGAATTCCTGTGCTGTGGCAGTGTGTCCAGGTTCAATTTAAAAGATCCTGTTTTAGGGGTATGCAAAATAGAAAGCTAACTCCTAACTGCTTTCATCAGTGTGTCGATATAAACAAGCAGCGTTGACTGTAATGACTCATCTGTCATACCCCATTCCCAAAATATACACTAAGCCACTCCCGAGTGGCTTATTTACTATTTAAAAATATAGATACAGATGCAGCATTGTAGAATTTTTCTTTTAAGACCTTGGAAAGGCTAAAACATCTGCATCACCTCAACCACTTTTGTTAGCAACTATGAGGAATTCTCAAAATATCTTGTAAGTGCTTCTGTGTAATCTTGATACTTGATTTTTCTATTGCTTTTCTGGTTTCTTTTTCTTGTTGCTTTATATTGACTGAAATTTTTTCTACTATGCATGGGGTAGAAAGTGTGGGGCACTGACTGCTTGTATTGGTGAGCATGAACCTCTCAGCTACAACTGGAGCATTTATCTTTCTTTAGAGATCTTGATCACTTCAGATAGGAAACATTGGAGAAAAGCTGCTGTGCACTGTGCACGCTCTTCTCTGGTAGTGGTTTTTATGTTATATTCTGTTTGCTTTAATTCTGGCACATTCAGCTGACTTGTCATCTGTTTCTCCAACAAATTTAATAGGAATTTTAATCTGTGAAGTTAGTAATTCTGTCTGAAAATCCCGCTCTTCACAACGTCATGGCTTTGACTTGTGTCCTCTGCCTTGAGGTGGCTGTCGTAATTTCTGCTCCCAGCTGTCCTTCATGGTCTCTGAGGTTTCTGCCCCTGCTCCGGATGGCCTCAGCTCCCCAAGCAGCTGCTGCATTGTTGCTGTGCCACACTGCAGTGTTAGGGTAGCACCAAGTATGTGCTGGGTAACCCTAACGCCCAGGGATGTCAGCTGTGGCATTTCAGCTGCCTCGTAAGTATCAGAGCTGTCCTTGTGGTGTGAGCAGGAATCTGAGAGAGGGGCAGGAATTAAACAATCTATTTCAAGGTAAGTTTTGTCACAGCCCTAATTACTTTTCAGTTTTCAGTTATAGCTGCAAACCTCCCTCTTACATTCCTTCTTCCATGATTTATTTAGTCTTCAATTAAATTTCTGTGAGTATGATATTTGTCTTAAAAATGCAAGTGATCCTGATCATGCAGGACTATTCTGGAAAAAAAGTGTAGCTAAATACTCAGCCATCAGATATTGTATCATTTTTGTGCTCAGAATAAAGTTTGGAAAGGAAGGCTTCACATTTTTTAAATCTTTCTCTTGATTCTTTGGAGTCAGCAAAACTCTCAAAGAGGGAAAAAAATATTCCTGGAAGTCCAGTATCATTAAGATGCTGGACTTGAATATATTCCGTAGAGGTAAACAGGAATCTTTCCAGTGTGGCTGAAAGTGGCTCAAGAAGAGACACTTCATATAAAAGCTGTCAGTCAGCTTGCTGCCGCTTCTGTGCCCTCCCCCAAGGAAATTTACCTATAAACAGACTGTGGGATCTGATGGCTTAAAAAGATTGTGTAAGCATTTCAGTATGTTTATAAAGGTCTAAATTAACAAAAACTATTCATAAGTTCTTTTGTTTTAGGTGTTGAATTTTAATTGTCTTTCAGCTACCATAATAATGGTTGGCTCTGAGGTTGGACTTCTGTTGCTGTTTGAAGGAATTATGTGTAACAGTGTCCTTTTGTTTGATAAAAGTAATCTCAAATCTGAGATATCTTCTGCTTTTTTGTGAAGTTCCCTGTGAAGATAAACATGTCTCTTCCTTAAAATTGAATTCTGCATAACTTCACAGTCACAGGGTTGCAAAACACTCGTGCAGGATTTCCCAAGCAAATTGATGTGAACATATTTATCTTGTGTGAAGGTACAATGAAGTGGATGCATTTGGGATCCATTAATCTTCTGCAGGTTACATTAACCAAAGAGTGAATGCATAATGATGATCCAGTATTTCTGGATGTTTTGGAACTAACTATACATATGCACTAGAGATTAGTTTCACTGTGCTAATAGCACATTATTTCATAATGTGCAGCCAGTTATCCCTTTTTCTACTTCCTTTTATTTGGAAACTTCAGATGGATGTATGGTATCATCAAATTCCACTTGTACCAATATTTTTCAAGTCATTTATTGTCTGAAATCTTGAAAAATACAGCAGTTCTGTACCATGATAATGGAGATGTCTCTTTTGCCTTTGTTTTGGCACAAGAGAATTTTCTGCTTTGTTTGCTGTAATGAATTCCAGTCTTGTAGAAGGGGTATATTTTTCCAGAATAAGTCCAGTTGTATTCTAAAAAAATTAATCAATTGTTGAGACACTGTTTTTTTTTAATCGCTTCTTCTACCATGATTAGGGAGAGAGAATTTTGTTCATTAACTATGTAATGAAAATATTTAGCTTTCCTTGCTGGGAATTTCTCATTTTATATGTATGCAAGTAAATACACTGATTTTAGCTTTATCTTATTACAGTTGACTTTTCCTTAGTTTGCCATGTGCATTTTTAGTATACAATTCCTTCTTTCGCTAAATATTCCTGTAAATAGATATTCTAATAATTCCTGTTTAAAGTAATGTAGTCAGTTGCACGTCTTCATTTTACTTACAGACAGTTTTTCTTGTTTTCCTCCTTGAAGTTCTCAGCATTGCAGGCATTTCAAGGGTAGCAGGGATACTATTATTCAGTCTATGCTGTTAGTCAAGGTAGTAAATGAAAAAGAACAAAGCAGAGAGAAACTTTCTGGACATCATTTATCAGATGAACCTGCTCATTTTGTTATTTGCTGAATTCCATGTTGGTCTTCAGGTATTTTTCTGTGAACTTTTCCTGTTCTTGACGTTTAAAACAAATTGTTTGCCACAACCTAGTCATACACTGTCTGAAACTATTTGCTAATTGGTACTGTGGTTTATAAATTTTAGAAGTAAAAAACTGCATTTTAAACTAAAAATAAATCACAAAAGCTGTATCACCTTTTCTGTAAAAAATTAGCTCCACTAAAAAACCTCTTTTATTTTCTTTTAATTTAGCTGGTGAACTCATTCACACAGCTGTAACTATGCCTGATTACCCAGATAAATATGAGTGAAAGGTAATGAAAGTTGAATTTTCCTCCGTGCACAGTCTTATTTTCATATACAGCTACTAATGCATTCTCCCCATCTCTTCCAAAGTTTCCTCTCTTTTTCATTTTTATTAATTTATTTTGTAAATAAAATTCACCAGTTGCTTGTGCCTAACAGAAGAGTTCTACAATTTGCTGCCTCTGTATTGCCTGGAAGGAGACAAGTCTCTTGCACTCTACTCAAATGAATGCTTGAAGCCTTTATAAGTAATATATTGTAAGTGGTCTGAAAAATAATACTTGCAGATAGTAATTGGGCTGGTTTCCCTTGCAGCTCAGTTAAGGTTTTCAGTNTAGTAAAAACACAGTAAATACTAGTTTGCTCCCTTAAATGATAGTTTACTCCCCTAAACTTTAGGGGAGCCCTGGACGTACTCACCCTTTTGTGGTCCTTCCAACATGCCTCACAAGATAAGAATTATGTAAAGTGCATCACTGTAGATGTGTCAGTGTTTATAGATATGTATCTCAAGAAAGATACTTGTTAAGTATTTAAAAGCATATTACTGAAGTGTGAGTCAGTACCTTTAGCTATTTTCTGATAGGTTGACTGCTTCAGCATTACACATTGCGGGTTAGGAAAAGAAAAGAATACTCTCAAGATACCTATGACTTGATGAAAAATAAATAGCTATTTTTTTATTTAGTTCTTATAAATCAATCATAGTGCTTTTTGTTAATTACTTATTTTGGTTTCATATGAAAAGTGCTGTGTTTGAAGTGAGGAGAATATGACACTTGATGGATTTTCATAATTAGAAACCACAACATTTGCACATCTTAAATTTATCTTTGTTAGGGTTTGAGGAGGGAAACAGTATTGCATTTGATTCTCGAAGATTTCTCCAAATTTGTAATTGCAAAGGGATTTTAAGTGAAAGCTTTTAATGCAGGTGAACTGCTTATATTAATACATACAACTATCTAACGAAAGAATACTGATCAGCTTTCAGTTGGTAAAATGCATAAGTAGAAATCAAGTAGCATGCTAAAAGATTCAGGTTGAAGCTAATTACAGTGCAAAATAGTTTGATCAAATTTTAATACTGAGTTTTGGTATTTTAATAGGCTCTTGTGTAATATTCAAACAGCTGAGCACAAGTAAGTAAATGCTAGTGGGAAAATATTATATAATATAAAACCATATTGTAACTAGCTTATTTGCTAAAAGCTACCATTTCTAGAAGTTGAATCTTTTTTGTATTCTACAAAATGTTATCGTTGTATGTGTGTTACTGAGGAACAAATCAACTTTAAATGTTCTTGTTTTCTGTCATATTAAGGTGCATTTTTACCATACTGGTGTAGCAAGCTCTTCCTAATTTCATCTGAATGCTTATCACATGCTTCTGGCAACGTATGCTTAGGCAGGAGAGATTTTGGCAAGAAAGCATGTGATTGCATGTTTAACAAGTCTTCAAACTTTGTTTTGAATTTCACCTTTAAAACAAAAAGCATTGAAGAAGGCCTATTGTTTGAATTATTCTCCTCCATTAAGTACATGAATCTTTACCCCTCCAGGCTATGTTCATTTGCATTTTATCTCTGCCACTCTTCCACACTTTTATTTCACTCTTGACCCTGTTTCTAGGAGATGTGCGAGTAAGAAGTCGGGCAGGATTTGAAACAGAGAGAAGAGGTTCTCATCCATACATTGATTTCCGTATTTTTCACTGTAAGTATTTAAAAGCAGATAAATGACAAATAAACAAAGGCTTCCATCAATTTTAACTACTGAGCCTCTAAAGTAAAGTTAGGAGCTCTTATAGCAAAACTATTTTTTTATACTTCTTAGGAAAAGCTTTCATTCTAGCGCATTACCAAAAATAGAAGAGGAAAATCTTCACTGCTAAATATTTTTAAAAAAATATATAATTTTAAACTCATTGAATTTAGACCTGAATCCATATGGAAATGAAGACATATCTTTTAAACAGCTACTGATGTGTGTGCTGTGCGCTTACTTGGCAGACACAATCAGTTGAGGAGAATACTTTTCTGTTTTTATAAAGCACTAGAAAGGCCCTGTCCAGGATGATGGTTAAACAGAATTCCAGTAATATCAATATTCTTGACCTCATCATAATGAATTAACATTTACATCTACTAAAGTGCGTACCTAGGACTTAAATTTTTGGACAGAGACAGATCTTAAATAAAAATTAAAGTTTTAGGAGAAAGTGGCAGTCTAAATTTTTTTGATTATGTGTTTGAGGAATCTTTTTTTTTTCAGAAGTGTTACAAGAAGAATATTTTTGTAGAGAAAAATGTAAAATTATCCATCTATATTGTTACAACTAAATTTGTCAGTAGTTGTGGTAATATAAAGTTTCGACACCACCAAACCAATATGCAGCAAAAGTGCAGGGGATCTGAATCTTAATTAAATTATGCCAATAATTAAGGTATTAAGTGTCATAAAGGATTTATACTAGCATTGTATCAGCACAATTCCAAGTATTCTGAATGCAATGGAGAGATTTAGTAAAGCTAATTTCATGGTAGTAAGTGTGGTTGTTGTAATTACCTTATGAATAAAAATGAGTGGCAGAAACTGGTCTTATACTCTGATCTTAACTGAAGTTATTATTTTTAAAAGTAGATAATTTCTAAAACTCTTAAACTCTTAGTTTCGTTCAAAAGTTTCATAAAATAGGTGAGAAAACAAAGTTTGAAGAGTGTGCTATGTAGATTTTTTTCAATAAAGAGGATAAGCTTTTCATCTCAAGTCCTGATTGAGTATAATAAATTCTCTGCAGAAATAGCATGCAATTTATGAAGTACATAATTGTCTTTTTGTGTATAATATATGTGGCATTTCATGCTGATATAGGAAAATACTAACAGAACTATTTAAATAACTGCCTGTTAAAAGGCAGTCAGCATGTGATATTATTGCTGTTGTCAGATTAACCATTTTCTATGGACCTCATCACACTGTTTCTTTCCATCCTGATGATTGCGCATCAGGCGGATCACGACTAGTAGGGAAAAGGACTTTCACACCCTTTCTCCTTGCCCCTACTTGTTGAGACACAGCCACCAGCTTTTAGCAACATGACCTATGGAGTCTAATGACAGCAAAAAAATATTGCTAGGAGGCCCAAAAAATTCTTTGGCTTTAACTTCCCTCTCAAGTCAGTTCCTGTGTTAGTTTTCAGAGTTGTCATATTATAGTCAGATTTTTTGCACTTCAGGATTGTGGCTTGTTGAAGAGGTGCTCTTTAACTTCCAGGCTCCTGCCACATTGTGGAGTTTCTTTCAAAGTCAGGAATTCAGCACAATCTCTCACCATATCAGTAGGTTATCTAGTAATTTGCATAAATGTGGGATTCTTTGTTATCCATAAAATGTTTTCTTTCTCTCTGCAATGCTAACTTAGTCCTGATCAGTGTTTCCTTAATTTTTTTAAGTCAAAGAGATTTAGTAATATGTGATGTGACTGCCAGTAGAGAAAAGTTGCAGGAATCTGACTTGACCTAATTTTTAGGATATTCTCCCTGCCCGCTCCCCTGCCCTCTCCCGGTTACTTCAGAAGGAGTTGATTTTGCCACATACAGGTAATTGACTGGAAAATATTCACCCATTCGAGCAATAACATGTGAGAGGAGTCAGTCAGCTCCTCTTTCCTTGGGGCAAATACTGAACTGGAAAGGGTCTCTTCTGCAGCTGAAGCAGACTAAACCATCTGAATGTTGCCTTTTTTTTTTCTCCCCACCACAGCTGTATCCTGAACATCAGTAATGCATGGACATGCTTCCTCCATTGTGTTTGTATAGTTTCACTGTAACTTTCTTGTACTATCTGCTGGCTATATTCTGTGGTTCTAAATTTTTTGCAATGATCATTGCTTATGTGTTTTGCAGAGGACTTATATAGTGGCTGTCAGTCACAATGCTGAAGCATTAGTGCTGTTCTGTGTTTTGCTTAGCTAACTTTGGTTGTTCAGCATTTTCTTTTTCTGTCAATGATGTTTTGAGAAGAAGTTGAATGTCTTTCAGGAGGGGTAGCTAACAATATGCTGACCAGTCTCTTTTCTAATATTTATTGATAGGCTCTTAACCCAGTATTTTACTGATAGGTTGGAAGAGTAGTGAATTTTAAATGCACTACTTTGCTTCATAACATTATTTGAACTTGCAACTTCAGCCAGTGTTTCCGAAGTAAAGTTTGTCAGCGCTTATTTCTAAAGATCACTTCTGTATCTTCTTAGGCATTATAAGCTCAGCATCTATATCTTCATCCCAGAATTCTGTAATTGATACATGAATATTCAAGTTTCTAGCCTGTCTAGAAGTATTCTCAACAGTAACTTTTAGGAAGTTTGATTTTAGGACGATGGTTGGAAAAATACTGTTGTAAGAGACAGTGGAATGGGAGTCATATCTGAGGATTATTAAATGCAGGATTTGACTGATGATTAAGCTAACTTTCTTTGATGGTAGTTTTCCTTCTACATTATCTATTATTCCAGAAGTCTCCTTTTTATAGGTAATTGCGGGAACTACCAAGAGCAGCAGCTTAATAAACAAATTTTAGTTTTAACAACACTGCTTCCTGGTGAATGGGGAAAGTCAGGATTATATTCTTCTTGTTGATTGGCAGTTGGTTAATGTTATCAGTGTGTAGATTTTCTGTTACTGTGTTCTCTTGGTTATGCCTGTGTGGGACCAGAGGCATAATCTCAAGACAGCATCTTAAATCCACCGTTTCTAGAAAAGAGAGAGCAGCCACACAACTTTCTTCCTCTGAATTCACTGTTGCACAGTAAAATACATACACTATAATGTTTTATTGAATTGACTGTAGAACACTGGATCTACTTTTCACTCCATGAGAAACAAGAAGGGAGTTTTGCAGTGAGAATATGAGAATCATTCGCTGTGAGAATGCAGCAGGTACTTTTTGGTTTTCAGGGAAGTTACTGAAAAAGTGATTGCAGTGGTTATAATCACTCTTACTGTCTTCTGGTTTACAAATAGGCTATGGTTTACATGAATACTTCAAAATTTTCTTTACGTTACTTGAGACATCGTAGTAATTCAGTCTTCAGTGTTGTCAGAATATGTTGATAAAAGCTAATGTGAAACAGAATCTTTGGTAGAAGAATTGGTAAGTGACAAGATAAAAATACTCAGTTTTTCAGAAATAGTAAACCAGCAATAAAGTTTTAGGCTTTGGTTTTCTTGATATTGAGAGGTTGTCAATAATGTCTATTTTTTTATATATGTATGTATGTATACACACTACATGTAAGAAATTTTGATTGTTGGAGGTGTTCCTAGCATGCACAAAGAAAGGCATATATAATGTGCCCTAATTACTCTCTGTTTCTCCTGAAAAAAAATCCCAAACAGTGAATGTGCACAGTGATATGTACAGTGTGTTATAGTGAGGAAGTGAATCGAAAATGAATCAAGATCAAGTGAATAATTAAGATAACAGAAAAAAATATTGAGAAATGTCATATGCAGATACAGCTGAAATTAATGCTTTTAAGCTTCCTTTTAGGAAAGGGTTGTTGGATATAGTCTGGAGGAACCAGATAGAAAAATGAATACTTTGGTTTTGCAGAGAAGAAACATGGTTTTCTTCTTGTTTCTCCTGTTGGGCCTGGCCTAGAATAAGTAAGATCTTGTCAAAAACATTTTTAGAATTCTCTCGTGCCAGTCTCATCTGAGCATGCTTCTATGGGGAGATGATGATGTTGCAACACATGGGGCTCTGTTTTGTGTTTTATAGATAATCAAATCTGTCACATCTGTGAGTTAAAATATTTCAACAAGAAGAAGGGATTTTGAATGAATCAGTATGTGTTTGGTAACATTCAGGAATGCTCAATTTTGAAGAAAATAGCTGCTTGCATACAGTGTAATGGTACGTATAAGACTTCATTGAGACCTAGATGATTCTTTTCCTTAGCTGTGTATGGAGCCTTTTTAGGGGGAAATGGAAAGAAAGGAAGAGGTATTTTTATAGGTGATGGATAAATCTAATTCTCTTCCTTGAGAGCTCAAATACATGATGAAATTTCAGAGTTTACCTTTATTATACAACCTTCAGACTATTTACTTGGAAATTACCATTTGAGGAACATATTATAAGCTATTCTGAGATCTGGCAAAAATGTCAGCATGTGCTGTTTCAAGGATGTTTTTAACTTTCTGGTTCTTAGTTCATTAACCATTTGAAAATGTTTACCTTGAACAGTGAATTTAGACCTCCCTTGGCTGAGACACCAGAATTGAAAGAAGAGACAAGAGTGCAAATCCAAATTGATTGCCTGAAACAATTTGAAAAATCCTTGTGTAGCAGCAGCTAATGATGCTTTTGGTGATACCGTATAGAGATTGAGATAAACTAAGCAGAGTCCAGAATAATTTCAATGCCCTTTTTTGTTTCAAGAAAATAGAGGAATTACCTATTTGGTTATGTTTAACAGTAATTGTCTGTCTTGTTCAGCAGTCTACTGTGAAGAAGGTTGATGAGTTCACAATGAGTAAAGTAATGCAGGAAGATTAATGCAATCATAGCTTGAAGTATTTGTTTCCTTTTGAAAATACCATCACTGAGGAGTAAAAAGTTTGTACTTGAGAGATTACTTCAAAAGCTGCCTTTCTGTGAATGATGCAATGCTGAATTTGTCTTCTAATTATTCACAGTCCAGATTATTCAAATAAATTGTGTTCCACAATGTGAGAGAAATTTTTACTTTGATTTAGTTTGGAGAATGCAGTTACACATGGGGAAATCACAGAATGTGCTCCATATACAGTTGCATTGGCCAAATGAAAAGAGTGAGCTTGAAGTGAACTTGGTTAAGGAAGATTTGGGGATAAAAAGTTCTAATTGAGAACATAGAGCAGGTTTGTTTTTTTCTTTTGTTATTCTAGATGTTTGTTTTACCTACAGTTTCTTCTTTCTAAGCTGCTGTAAAACAGTATGTGTGCTCTGGAGCCTTGCACAGGTACAGGCTACTCTGTATTACATTGCTGGCTTAAGTTTGGCTATAGAAGAAGACAGAGATACATTCTATTTTTTTTCCCATTTTTTTTTTGAACCTCTCCAATGTGTTCTTTCTCCAAGTACCTTATTTGGAAAGGCTTTTTTTTTTTTTATGGTGGACAATTTGGTGGAAAATATGTGAGAATTCTTTTGTTTTCATCTCTGCTCCCAGTTTGACTTTCTGTATTGACCATCATATAGACTGGTAAAGGAAATTTGCTTTCTGTTAACCATGAGGGGTTACTTTTCGATTCTTCTTTTATTTCTGGTGATGAAAAATAGACAAAAAAAATGAGTTGAGGGTTCTGTCATTCATTTACTGTAGAACTGAAGATTTCTAGGACACTGACGAGAGATGGGTTTTTCTGGGAAGACAGCAAGAAAATGATTTAGCAACGATCTAAAATATATTATCCTTTTGGGAAAAGAGTTTTGAACCATTATATGTCATGTTCTTCAGGAGGATCAGTATCTTGATTAGCATGGCATAACCCATTTTGTAAAGGCTGTGTTTGTATATATTTTGTATATTTGTGTTCTGATGATATTCCTCTAAATATTTAGCTTCAGCGAGGTTTCTTAGTTCACAGCATGCTGTTGTGAATTGCAGATTTGCCGTGCCCAATGAGTGGATTAGGGTTAAAAAATCCCCAAAAACACAGCTGCAGGATTGCTGGGCTTATGATTCAGTGAACTGGTATGGAAAACTGCCTTGTGTGTAGTTTCTTAGTCCTGAGATTATTGCAATATGTTACTCATTCGAGCACAGAAATGACAGTGTTTAATTCACTTAATTTTGTATCTTTCCTGAGATGTTTACAGAAATCCTAAGATGAGCCAAAATTCAGAAGAGATAAATTAGTAAAGTCCTGTAGATACCTTTTCATGATGTTTTTTTTACACTTCTACTACTGTGCAATGACTTACAATAAGTGCCATTGGAGAATTGGCACTTATTTCATACTGAAGTAGTCTAATCCCTTCGCTTTGAGCAAATTCCCTCAAATTATCTCTGCTTAGAGCAGAGGATTGGACTAAAGAACGTTCAGAAATCTCTTCTGTCCCTTCCCACCTAAATTATTCTGTGGTTCCGTGGCCCTGTGCTTTGCTAAGGCAGTGAGATCCTTTTGCTCTGTAAGACCCTTCAGGAAAAGTTATCTTTGGTGGTGGTGATGCCTAGCACTTCCCCTCCATCGGGGAGCATCTGATGAAAGCCGCTAGAGTTTTTAATAGAGTCGTGGTACTACTAGACTTTCTTCAACCTTAATTTTTTTTTTCCGATTCCACTCAGAAGACACTTGCAAAGCTATGATTATTTCATTAATCCTTAACCCACAACATATTTTCCAGCAGTCATTATTATTTAGAAAATAATGGAAAATATTTGGAAAATAGAAGAATATTTATGAATGTGTATATAGTTATATATTGTACATTAAAACAAAAACAGACGTAATATTTTTTTAAGCAGAAGTGGTGTAGTGCCTTACAGTGATGCTAAATGAGTATTCTCAGTGGTTCTAAGAAAGACAGGAAGTATAATGAGGTAATTTAGACCCCAATAGTCTAAATTAGTCTTTTTATGTAACTTTAAAATCCTTACTAAAATTATATCTTCCAAATGAAGTAATAGTTTTATATAATACTTGAGTACTGAATGTTGTAAAAATATTCTAAAATTCAAACCATGAGTGGTAAACATACAGGAGAGTTAGACAGCAGGACTTAATTAAAAAAAACCCACAAACATTCATGGATCTAATACAGTGCATTTCTTAATGGTTTGATGGGAATAGATGTGAAATTAGAATGCTTATGGGTCCCTCTAGTGGTGTGAAAGGCTAGATCATACTTTCAAATTATTCATAAATTGAAAATTATTTGTATCCTGGAAAGATGGATCTTTAGAAAGGTACATCCTTAGATGGTTTTAATTGACATGTAAAATGGAGTATTTCTTTCCAACAACTACATACAGGTAGTGGAAAATTTCAGATGATGTGTCAGGTTTAATGATAGTATCTGCTGTGTAAAACTGTTAAATGTGCAGTTGGGTTAATACAGAAAATTTGTGAGAGATCACTTCAGTTAAAAGAAGATAATTCCTTCATATTTTTGGGAAAAAAGTCTCCTGGTGGGCCTGTGCTCACCTCAAAGCTCAGTTTTTACATTCAAACATAGGAAGGATCAAATACTCAAATACTTTTCTTTCCTTAATTTTTTTTTACTGGCAGTGATACCCAAGATCCTCAATTATGCTCTTTCTATTTGTGTTTGGCAAAACTCAGTCCTTTTTATAATGGACAGTTTTCTATCTGCCTTTTGGGCTGTAGCAAGGAAGAAATGGAGGTAAAGTTCTTATAGCTGGATAGCCTTGTTTTGACCAGATTCCCATCAGAGGGGGTAAGTCTATCTTTGCATTATAAGAAAATTGAAGTATATTGCTAGGATTTAAGGTTCCATTAATAATTAAACCAAATCATAGTTGTCATTCTTCCTTTTGTGGACTGTCCTTAATATACAAAATATAGAATAATTTTGAGAGTAAATCCATCAGTATATTGTGATCTTTTAGGTGATTGTCACTTGTCTTTACTTACTTTGTTTTTTTATATTGGCATGAGAAAAATAAATATTTAATACCTCTGAAATGTGCTAAAATGTTTTATTTTAGGTTTTCATGAAGTTAAAAGATTGGGAGTGGGAAGAGATTAAAATTAGCGTCTCGGAATACAGATGAAATCTGTTGTATGAAGGCGACTTGTGTTATTTTATTGCTATATATGCATCACATTAGCAAAATAACTGATGTTAATAACCAGAATTACTTATTTTTCTTTATTTTAGAGAAAGGAATTTTTTATAATATCAGCATCTAATTTAAGATGCTTAGAAACAAGAAAATAACCATTTTAATCAAACAAAAAACCCCAAAACCTGGGATTGATACTTTGGACGATAACTCTAATTTACAAGGGAAAGGCAAGAAGAATGTCATAGGACAGCTGTTGTTGAGTAGGCAGTAAGGCCTACAGTTTGCCTTCTGGTTCCTTGCATCAAAAGCACTTCTCAATGCTGTAGTGTCCTTCTTAATGTGCCCATCATCCCAACTTTGTTTTCATTCTCTTTCAGTTCACAAGGCTGTAAATGTCAAATTTATTTTATCATTCTAATTTGTCTTTAAATTGTCCTTGTGAGCAAATGGTCAATATTGCATATTAGAAGGGCATTTAGCATACTGAAGGCTCCAAATGAAAGGAGAGATGTTTGGGCTGGGAGATGTTTTTGCAGCATGCTTGTTCATGAGCAAATGCAGTGCATTTTTCATTCTTCACTGTCTTCTTTCCATGATCTATACATTACTGAACCTTGGTGTGGTAGGGTCTCTGAAATTAGCATCTCTTTTCATGACTCGTGATAGAAGAGGGGAGGTTGTCATTCTCATATTAATCATGCATCTAAAGGGAATGAATGTGCCAGGAGAGAAATGCCAAGTTTCCATTGCACAACTGTATAATTCATTTTACCAGTCTTTTCCATTAACTGGCCTTAGCTGATCTGCCAAAACCAACAAAGCACTTGGTTTTTGTATCCTTAATAATAATTTATCTGTGAGGGAGAAGAAAAGGCAGGCAGAGTAGCTATCACTGTTCTTGCAGCTGAAGAGCATATCTTCCCCTCACCCCCTTCCTTGAAAGCCAGCTATTTTCTGTTTCAGCCTCCCCTTTAAATTAATAACCTGTCAAGCCTCTGCATCTGACTTGCTTATTCTGAATTGTCCTGGGGTAAATGTTTAACTGTTAAAGAGAGAAATTTAGTTTTTGGATTGCTGTAGTCCCACAAATCAGGTGCTCTGGAGCTACAGAGGGATGGCAAGGCTCAAAATCTCTTTTCTCATTTGGAAGTTATTCTGATAATTTCAGATCTAAAGGATGAAGACATTTATTTAGTCAAGGTGTTATTACCTAGCTTGAGCTATCCATGTGCAATAACTAACAGCTCAAAGGGGAGCGCAAAGCCCAGCCCATGGAGAGGAACAGCCCCAGGCCTCACCACAAACAGAGGGCAACCATCTGGAAAGTGACTTGGCAGAAAAGGAACTGGGCCTCCTGGTGGGCAGCAGGTTAAACATGAGCCAGCCATATCACCTTTGTGCAAAGAAAGCAAGTGGTATCCTGGGCTGCATTAGGAGGAATGTTGCCAGCAGATTGAGGGGGGTGATCCCTCTCCTGTATGCAGCACTGGAGAGGCCTTGCCTGGAGTCCCAGTCTGGGCTCCCCAGTAAAAGAGAGACATGGACATACCAGAGAGAGTACAGCAAAGGGTGAGGAAGATTAAAGGGCTGATGAGAAAAGGCTGAGAAAGCTGAAACTGTTCAGCCTACAGAAGGCTCAAGGGGAAACTTCTCAATGTATACAAATACCTAAAGGGAAAGTGCAAAGGAGACAGAGCCAGGCTCTTTTCAGTGGTGCCAGTGGGAGGACCAGAGGCAGTAGGCAATAGGCACAAACTGATGCACATCAGGAAACACTTTTTCACTGTGAGGGTAGGTGACCAAGTGTTGGCACAACCAGAGGGCTTGTGGAATCTGCATCTTTGGAGATGTACAAAAGCCTCTGGGAGATGGTTCTGGGCAGTGTGATCTAGGTGACTTGGCTTGAGCAGAGGAGTTTGACCAGATGAACCTCATCTGGTACTTTCCTACCTCACCAGTTCTGTGATTCTGTAATAAGCAGCATTGCTGCTAGGAAAGCTGGAATAATGTAGGCTTTGCTTTTTTTCTTTTAAGAAGGGGTAGAAAAACTAGGATTAACGTGTAGTAGTAGTGGTTTACAAGCTATGCAAATTGGTGATAATTTATAGAGTTTAAACATATTTGTAAGATGAATAAGTGTCAATAGCGTATTGTAAAGAGAATGATGGTTCAGCTTCACCGAAAACCAAGTAACTCATTTGCCTCTGTACCTCTATCATCATCAGAAAAAATCCTGGAGCAAGAAGATGTGCAACCCCTCCTAAATGACTTTGAATACAAGTATAGGTGGAACATAGGCCTGTACTGCCAAATTATTGCATTTCTGTGTTCTGTTATGTACTTTGCTGCCAGAAGCTGCTATTTTTCTTGTAGTGCCTATAGCATACTATTCTGTCCGAGATTAATGGGTGGTACCTGTGATGGTGAAACTTAATTTGTAGCATGACAACAAAAACAAGTTTGTGTTAACTGTAGATCTGTAGAAGACTACTTGAGAACAAGAAAATTATCTATGCTTCCAGAAAAGTGCTCATTTTTCCTGCTTTAAATATGTTGTTTGATTGAGATTTAGTGAAGTTTCTGGCTTTTGTGTGTGACTTTGTGGATATTTTAGATAATTTTATAATCTAAATATAACTATTTTATATTATTTTCAACCCAATAATTTTTATTTTGACATTTGGCTCTGAAGGAATTGGATCAAGATTGAGGGGGAGAAACTTCTAACCTGTAGCATACACTGCATTAGCAGCAGCAGCTGTATTGCTCCCTGCTTCTCTGTTACGCAGGCTGGTAGTGCACAGACTGTAACCTCATGGTCACAAATGTGCTTAGCAAAATTGGTAGAGTAATGTAGCATGACAGAATCTATTTATTTTCCTGCTGTACACATGAATGTTGCTTTATAAACAACCTTTATCCTATGTAGTACATCTGTTTACTAAATAAAAAAAACTTCCTGGGATATATTATAGGTACCAGTGTCTTCAGAGGAAGAGTCCTTGGCCTTGAAGAATGATAGCTTGAAGAAGGATACTTCAGGTGGAGATGTCTGTTAGCCCTGAACTTCAGTGTCTTGATGAAGTGTTTCAGGCATGTCTGAAAGGACATTCAGTTGTGTCAGTTTAATCTCTGTTAACACAGACTATTGATAGGGAATGGTGCTGTGTTTGATTAGATACTCTGTGATCATGCTGCTGTCAGCTCTATTTCGAGGTGTTTTATTATTGTATTTTGGGAATTAATATATTAATTTAACATTAATATATTAATGAGCTAGCATAGTACAGAAAGTAAATTGTAACTTCTGCAGGGAGAAGAATTTAAATGGATAAAGATTTATCTTATGTAGAATTAAGCTGCTGTCACTAGGAATCACTGAGGCTTTTAGTTCAGATTGTCAATAAGGCCACACCTTCCTGTGTACATTTTAGACTTACTTTAAGAAAAAAAGTTGTAACTCCTTACTTCACCAGCTTCTAATATGTCTTGTTTTTGGAAGGACAAGAGATCTGTGTTACAGAGTTGCGATAATGTTTTTTTTGATGATCTGCATTTTTGAAAAAGAGCACGTTCGCATTGACTTCCTTACTTAATATCTCCTTTTAAAATTTTATTATTTAACATGAGTCATTTCAGGCAGATTGAGTGAATATCAAGATAAGATTATTGGCTTCCTGTTGATTATATAAAACTGCTTTTGAGGGGCACTGTTTGAAAAGAAAGTAAAGGCCGAGTTTGGCCTAATCTATTTCAAAATGAGACTATCTGGCTTTCTACAAAGGAACTGTAGCTCTGTGTAGTTCGATGCTGGGGTTTCTAAAACACTTCAGGCATATCAAATGGAACTGGATATAAACTAGTATTGGTCATTTGTGTAAATCAGTTAACCCAATAAAAGTAAAGCAAAATATTTGGACTAGTCTTTGAAACAAGGCTGAAATATTTTTCTGTTGTGTTTTCATCATACTGGGAAACAGAATTAGATATACTGTGAACGTAAATGTCATAGTTGTTTGGCAGAAGAGTCTAATTATTTGTGAAAGCACCAAAATTACTTGAGCGTGTTTAAAACTTCAGCATAGTAAAAAGATTTTATGAGCTCTAAACTGTGTAAAAGTAATTTGTACTTGCTCAAAGTCTACTTGTATCTCCTGTATCAACACTCAGTTTCTGATACTTTCTTGCTGGTGTATATGTCATCTTAGGTGATTTGTTAGGGTCATGGATTGGATGTGTATACATGAGAGCAATTTTCCAAAAATAATTTGTTTGCAGTACTGTGTGTTTTTTTAAACTATATCCATAATATTTTTGTCCTTTCAGTAATACAGTTCCTTAAAAAGATGAGTTGCAACTATGATTTAAGTATTTGTTTTTCTTCACAGGATGCTTACACAGAACATATTTTTTTCTAATCCGTGGCTCTGTATTTGGTATTAATAAAAATATCTGTGTTTGTGATGAAACATTTGATACTCAAAAAAAATTGCATTATCTTTATACCAAACTTCCCTGAACACTTGTCTTTTTGATAAAGGATTTTTAGAGAGAGTGTTTATTTTCTTGTTTTTTGTAGCAAATTCTGAAATCGAGGTCTCTGTGTCTGCAAGAAATGTGAGAAGGTTGCTTAGTTTCCAGCGATACCTGAGATCTTCCCGTTTTTTCCGTGGTATCACTGTTCCAAATTCTTCAAACATTTTAGATGATGATTATAATGGACAAGCAAAGGTTGGTTGCTTGATTTTTATTTTCTTAAAGTATATTTTTCTAAATGCTTGCTAGTATATATAACTATATCACATACTAAAAGTGCAACCAAATACCAATTTTAAGCATATTTTTAAATGTATGTGTGTATGTATTTTTGTGTGTTTTTTTAATATATATATATATGTATGTATGTATGTATTGTAATGAAATCCAGACAAAATTTCATGGTTTGTAGCAAACTCCTCTACTGCCCACAAGTTTGCTCGGATGATTTTTATGAGGCTAGTGTTTTTGTCATTGTTGTTGTTTTTTTGTTTCGTTGGTTTGTTTTTGTGGTTTGTTTTTTTTTTTTTTTTAATAACTGGTAAATTAAGGATGCCCTTGAATAATTGAAGAAAAAAATGAAGAGAGGAAAATGTATGTGTATTTAAGAAATGTAATGGAGCAATTTAGACAACTATTCCCTTTGATTTCTAGGCTAACCTCACTAGTGAACAACTGGAAGAGTGACTGCCTAAATTCAATAAAGTAAATTGTAAATGCTGTAAAGTAAAATGCAGTAAATGGATTTCTCAGGACATGCTTATGTCAAGCTGACTTTTTCTTTGGTAGGCACTTCTAGAAAAGGAAAGTGATAGCTGTAATACACTTGTGCAGCACTAAAGCAGGGAAAGCAGATAGTGGGAAGAGAGTTGGTGCTAAGGCGTAGCTACCTGGATGAAAGGCTGCTGTATTTGCAACAGAGGATGGAAAGTGCTGAAGGGGACTGAGCAGGCAAAGGTTATTCAGGTTATTCAATATCCCAAAGGTTGTGTCCCTGCATGTAGTGCTTCTTTGTCATCTGACACAGAAAAAAAATATAATACAATGGATGTATCCATGCTGAATATCATCAGGCTATGGTGTATGAAGAAATCTGATAACCAAGAGAATGGATCTTAAAAATGTGCATGTAATTTAATCATAAAAAGATATTGTTAATGCTTTTGTTTCTTCTGATAGCAGAGTTTTAGCAGCTGGTAGAGAAAAGCTAGAACCAATAATTAGATCATAAACCAACTCTACCAATCTAATGAGACTAGGAGAAGGCAGGAATCTGTTGTAAAGTGTGCTGGACAGGTATTTCTGATATGGGTAAGGAAGGCAATGATTGGGACTGCTCAGCTGTGGTGAGGCCTCTTGTACTGTTTGCTGTTCTTGGTCATCCCTGTTGTGGGAAGAACAGTTCATGTGGAACAGCTGAGATAAAGATGTGCTAGTTCAGTGGGGTGAAAAGTCAAAAGCCAGGTTCTTAAATTAAAATGCTTGTACAATGGCTCAAATATCTAGTGAATCATCTAGATGCTGTTCTATAAGCAGGGGAAAAAAGGAAAAGGTAAAAAGACTACACAGAGATTAATTTGCTAGTCTGAATGCACAGTCATTCTGCCATACTATTTCTGATTTGAACCTAATTGTTTTTAATTGTCTTTTGAGAAACTGCCTAAAGGTTGAAAGGAGGATCTCCAACCAGTTCTGTCAAGGCACTTCTTGTTAGTTTTTTTTCCCTCCAGTCTTTTTATTTGTAAATGTGTGATGTTTTTAAGTTATAAGACAAATATAATTATTCTTTTACTGCTATTTTTTTAATATAGAAATTCTAAAGACTTGATCTGTCTCTGAAATCTTAAATACTCCTCTGAGCTACAGGAAGATAGGCATATACTGATTAAAAAATGACAGCTTTTGTGTTTCTTTTCAGTGTATGCTGGAGAAGGTTGGAAATTGGAATTTTGATATTTTTCTTTTTGATAGACTGACAAATGGTGAGTTTACTTTTGGTATTTCGTTTGTCCTTTTTCTTCTAGCATAACTTAACTGTGGCACTTATGTTGCAGTGTTGTATGTGATTGTTTGTTCAATTAAAAGTGCAAATTCCATCAGGTAGTACTTTTTGATTTAATAGTCTTGAATCTGAGTCCTAGTTTGCCTGGTCACTCCTTTAAAATAATGATACTGTCAGTACTGATACTAATCATTGATTTTTAGAAGAGGCCCTTGATGTACTTTATATGTTGCTGTTCTCTCTAATAATTTATAGTAGCAATTTGCTACAAATTAACAAATAATTTTATGATCTTTGACTTTTTTTTTTTCAATTATGGGGTGCTGGGAATTTTTATGGTTCTGTCCAAAAGGTCATTTATATCAAACAAGTATTTTTCTGATAAATGTAGTGTTAGATAGAATAGTTCTATTACTTTATAGTGCCATAAGAGGCATGTTTGTGTTAATCCATTATAATTATGACATAGAATACCTGGAGAACTGGGAGTTGAGCAGAGGGAAGCTGCTGTACACATCTATTGCACAATATAGAAAAAGGAAGAGAACATTTTGGTGACTTTTGTGTGTCCACTACAAATAGCAGTAGGAACTACAGGAGTAGTTGATAAAAAAAAACCTCTAAGTATTGTTCATTTGTAGGCAGAAAAGAGATCTGTAATTGTGCTGGGAAGGAGGAGGGAGGGCTGCTGCAGTGGGTAGGGTGAAGTCTTGCATTATAATCTCAGCAGTGGCAGCTGGGTTTTGAACAGAATAGAAGGAGGAGATGAGCAAGTCCAATATCACAGTGACATTTGTGCCAGTGTGGGAAGAGAATGGAGGACAGCTCTTGCAGATTTTGCAGCAGTCATGTGGAGTAGGTAGCAAAGTTGCAATTAAAGTTACCAGAACAAGAAATTAAATTCAAAAAGGAGAATGTGGCACCAAAAGATCTTTTTCTCTTCTGTTTCATTGAAGGGGTGCTTGGCTTAACCAAGTGTAAAAGTAGTAACCTCACAGTTACATTTAATACAGAAGATGGATAGAAAAAATGAAAATAGCAAGGACTTGTAAAAATAGAATGCTTATATAGATAATGATAAACTTTATATAACTGAATGAAAAAAAAGCTATGTGTACAAGTTAACATGTAAGCATAGCTTCTTTTGGATTAGTTTATCAAATGGGAGAAATCTGAAGTCATCCTTCTCATAAGAGCCCTCTCTACCTTTTAGATGTGCTTTTTTCAAATACATTTAAAGTTCTACCAGAAGAGCTTCTATTGTGGAAGCCTTACAATACCACCATCTATTTTGCATTCTACTTAAATCATTTTAGGAGGACATTTTGATCAGGCAGCCTTGTTCTTGAGAGTTTGTAAGGGCAGAATGCTGTATATAAAACTCTGCTGGATGAGCTGCCCTGGATGAACCTCTATGGAAGAATTTCCCCAGTAAATGTTGTTCCAAGAGTTGTGTATTTATTTCATTGTGAGGATGTGACATGAGAATATATTAATTCTAGCCTAGTAATAAGCTTGATTTAGAAGAAATTTTTGTCTTCTTGTACCTCAATTTCTGACTGTGCTAGGTTCTGTAATGCTAAATGAAGATTGTCAGCCATGACATTGTTTGCAGAGCAAATAATGGACAAGCTATTAAAAATAAACATCGTGGACTGTGTCTCTTACAGTTTTACTTATTTTACCACTGCAAAAGATTATAATCAAGCTATGAGTAGACAACATATATTATAAGCTTGTAAGAGTATATGTTTTTTGTAGAGTTCCAGGTAAAATAAGAAGTCCAGCAAAATATATTATGAAAATGAGAGATAGCATATTTGCAATGTCCTCTAATCAATAGTGTTGTCTAGCTTTTCTCTTTGCCTGATTACATTTGTATTTTGTATACGTGTTTGTGATATGTTGCATAAATATTATTATATAATGGAATATAATTATAATGGATTTGCATGTTGAAATGGGTTTTTTAATGTTCAGTAACATTTTCTTCCTATCAGTTGCCATTGGACAGTTGGTGAATGCATTAGAATTAAGCAAAACCACTGGTTACTAGAGACAGCCAATGGAAACTTGTCATGTAGTAAGATTGAAATGTTTATGAATTGGTGTAGAATATCATGACTTGGTGTAGAGAAGTTTGCTTGTATAATTTTTGTGACCAATTTGTTTGAAATAATACATTTCTTATGGAAGAGTCACTGATTTCATGGCTTCCAATGAATTAGTATTTTCATCTTATTTTTAGGAAACAGTCTAGTCAGCTTAACCTTTCATCTGTTTAATCTACATGGACTAATTGAACACTTCCAGTTAGATACGATGAAGCTTCGTAGATTTTTGGGTAAATACAGCTTTTTATTTTGATGAATATTGCTGTTTATCTGCATTTTTATATCTTAACTGAAGTCCTGTAGTTTAGCAAAAAGGTTTGAAGAGTACTGATGCAGTCTACATTGTGCAGTGATTTAAATTACATTAATTGAGACAATCTCTCAAAGTTTTTATAAGTATAGAATTTTCTGTGTTAAATCCAAATAAGTATTAAGAAGTTTAATAGTTTCATAGCTGACACTGTATTCTATTTATTAAATCTATTTAGTATCTATTAAACAATCAGGAATATATGTGACATTGTGTGACATTTGTATTGGGAAAGGCTAGACAGCTCCTTTCTTTGTTCTGATTTTTAGTTCTGTATTGATCTTTACTTTTTCCAATGATACAGTTTCCTAACTGTATGGAATATGTCAGAAATATGTTCTGGTGCCAGTTTGGTGTTACCTCTGGCTTGCTCAAATTCTCCTACAAGTAAGCATTGCACTGTGGACATAGTTTCTCCCTAGACAGCTTACAGGACAATTTTAATATAATGTGTGGGCCTGTGTCATTGGAATGCTTCTTTGAAAATAATTGTAAATACAATGTAGAATATTCAAACTAAGTGGTACATTCACTTGACAGAGCTGTCTGCATCCCAATACACAGACAGGTGCTGGTATGAGACCTCCTTCCTTTGGTTCTTCTGTGACAGTATCTTTAATTCTGTGAAGTGGGATGATTTTTTTAACTGACCAGGAGAAACAAGTTTCTGGTCCCTTTAAGCAGTTTTTCACAGTTTCAGAGAAAACAATTCTGTGGTTACAAAGTTTGTCACTTAATAGGGGAGCAATCACATTTGGAAGTCTTTTCTTCCCTTTCAAATAAGCAAATGTTTTTGTTTTCACAATTGAGTTCTCGTTCAGTTAAAAAAAAATCAGTTCTGTAGTTCTGTCTTGCATTATACACAATTTTAAAGGAGACTAAATTTTCTCCAGTTTCAGGAATGTTAATCAGCTGACCATAATGACTGATATGTTGGAATAGAGGAAAATGATTATAGAAATCTGGTTTTAGGCTTCTCGAGTTCTAACTGAATGTGGTTTGCTTTTCTCATCTGGTTAGTTGACATTATGCAAATGATAATACTTGAAAGACCAGTTAGAAATGACTGGCTTAGTTAACTGGTTATCAGAAGATGAGAGTTTTAACTACATATGACTATTCAAAGTCATAATCCACTAAAATGAGATTAGACTTCGAAGAAGGCAAAATTTATTCTAAATTTGAAGTTCAGCACCTTTCCATTTTTGGTAATGCCTTCTACTCAATATCAGTAAAAAGCTCTGTCTTAGTCCATTATAAAATCAAAGAACTTTTCTTCCAAATACAGCTTCTTAGCATGAACACAACTCATTCTTTTCTTTTGCTGCCTCTTATACTCTAATCCATAGCAATCTGAAGATCAAATTCCAGAAGACTAGGACAGCTCAAATGGTCCAGTGCCGCACAAAATTCACATTATATGAGAATCTACTGGAATCTTTTAAAGTAGAGAAATCTTGATTTTAGTCCCTTATGGGATCTTAACTTCTTTTTCTTGTGTATGTGTATATATATATACATACACACATGGTCTTTCAGTGATTTCCATCATCTGCTTGGAGAGCTGCATCTTCTTACTGTGTCTTTACAGTATTCTTATTCCAGACCTGAACCAGGGGAGAGAAAATGCAAAGTACTACATTCCTGAAAACAGGGTTGTTGTGCTATTCTGATTCTGGCAAACTGTGATCAAAATGTTGACCTAGGTCTGTTTTAATAAAATAAGTAAGTTAGGAAAATTGTAAAGTTCAGGTAGCTGGATCAGCCTATGAAGCCATAAAAAAATTAAAAAAAAGCCAGGGATATATGCATTCATGCACTTGATGTGAGGAATAGGTGGGAAAGAGTTCTACTACAGGTTAATAAAGCCCAAAGAAATTTATATTGATATTTCATTATTTTTCATATGAGCTGTCACCTATCCATTGAGTACTATTGAGATGACATGGTGGTGACAGTATTTTGATTTTTCGTGAACCTCAGCTTTCACAAATACCACGTCAGTGATGCTGTAACATCAGATTCACAATTACATGGATCCTTTGGCCTTATAAATTGAGTAGAAAAGAAGCTTGTGGGCATGTTTGCTTGGTGGGACTGACAGACTTTAGTCAGACAGGAAAACATTCTTTTGAGGTTTGCTTGGAAGAACTAATGTGTAGTTCTTCCAAGCAAACCTCAAAACTTTAGAGGTAGTAGGCAAGACTTGAGATTTAGATTTAGTTTGATTGCTGTTCTTCTTCCCTTCAATCCTTTTTAACATTATAGTTTTTTCATTCCCTGTACTTGAGCTAATGTTGATGCCCTTCAAAGAATTCTGCCTGTAATATTCCAGGACAGTCAGGAAGATGGAGGAAAGCAAAGAAGAAGTTAAATAGAGAATACTGAATCTAGGTGTAGTTAGTCAGACCAACATCTAAATGAGATTCTTTTCTAAATCACATATGGGCTTATGTTTGCCTAGTACCAAGTACGAGAAAATGCCTAGAATACATATAGAAGTGGTTTTCCACGACCACTTTCCTGAACGGGAAAGAAAAACACTTCATATGACGGGAAAGCAGTGCTTAATTCCTCTAAAGTCCTGTTTGTTTTCAGGTCATGATATTAAGTCATCCTAATGGTTTGGTAAATAGCATAATTTTCATTTTGTATCCAGTGTTGCCTCATCATTCAGACAGATTGTCAAAGACAGCCTTTCCTTGGAAGTTCTCAAAGTCAGAGTATCTCAGATTATATATTGATTTCAAGTTGTTTAATTTTTGCTCTGAGGTGACTTTACATGTAGTTGATTTCCTTTAGCAAACACTGTTTCTTTGCATAAAAATCTTACAGCTGCATCGTGGTTCAGCTGATGATTTATTGACTAATGCTTTTATGTGTGTGTAACTTGTGATACTGCGTATTTCTGTGCCTAATAGGGGCATATAAAACGGTCCTTGAAAAAACTGCAATTTTATTTAAATTTGGATATTTGTTATCTTCCTGCAGTTATGGTTCAAGAAGATTATCACAGTCAAAATCCTTATCATAATGCAGTTCATGCTGCTGATGTGACTCAGGCCATGCACTGTTACTTAAAAGAGCCCAAGGTAAGGCAGCATTCTCACTTTTACATCACTCATACACAAAGAAATATGTGTTTATGTGTATATGCACATGAATGGATTGTGTGCACATATCACAGAATCATTTAGGTTGGAAAAGACTTCTGAGATAGAGTCCAGCCTGTGACCAAACACCACCTTGTCTACTAGACCATGGTACCGAGTGCCACATCGACTTAAACACCTTTACTTAAACACCTCCAGGGACGGTGACTCCACCACTGTGGACAGCCCATACCAATGTCTAGTCACCCTTTCAGTGAAGAAATTGTTCCTAATGTCCAACCTAAACCTCCCCTGGCACAACTTTAGACTGTGTCCTCTATGCTGTCGCTGGTTACCTGAGAGAAGAAGCCAAGCCCCACCTGGCTACAGCCTCTTTTCAGGCAGCTGTAGAGAGCAGTAAGGTCATTGATCTATATGTAAACCTACATGCATGTATGTATGTGTATATGCACATACAGGTTTTATCAAAAGTAAAGAAACCTAAGAACCTAACAAGAAACACTTTGAACTCGCCCTTGCCCTCCCTGTTGCTGAGGCTGTGGATTCACACTTAGTGTGCTTTTCTTTTTCCCCCTGCTCTGAGCTGACATTGTATTTTGTGTGACTTCCTGTTGAACTAGAGCAGGGAATTAAGGTTGCAGCTGTTTAATATAGTGCTGTGCCCCAAGACATTTATATAGAATTGTAGCCTGAGTCAGAGCTGGTAACAATAAAGCTGTGTACTTGTCATCTGGGGTGGTTTTTCTTCCGTAAATTACCATTAGCCTTGCTTTGCTCATCTTTGCTGTTACTCAACAGTTTGCTTCTATGAGAGGCAGTTCGTAGCAATACATCAGGAGTTCTCTTCAGCTTTCTTTTTAAGAAAGGGTAGAGTGACAAACCTTAAGGAGTTAAACTAATTTAGTGTTTGTTCCTCACTACTTAGACTGCTGTCAGGCTGCTTTAAGTGATGTCTTGGACAATTTCAGGGCAAAGTCCTGTCCTGTATTAAATTGAAAGCTGTAGTGCTCTGTAGCTAGATGAGAAGTTATCTACGTTGATGCAGATTATCACCAGTCTGATATTTCCTTGAATAGCATAGCTCCTTATTCTGCTTCTGAGGTAAAAAGAAGTAAATTTTGGCTCCATAAAACCTTTTTCAGAGGCTTTTTGCCCACTCCTCCCACTCAGTTTCTCAGTGCTGCTCTCAGACCAATTGGTGCAGTGAGCCTGATCAGAGCTGGTACATGATGAGCTTTTTTATGGCATTCAGTTTAGAAGCTCTGAGCATTTTTTATTTAATACTCGTGATGGAAGTTTTGTAAAGCTTCAGCTACAAGAATAGGCTTTGTATTTTTAGTAACATGTACAGCTATAGTTCAGTACACTGAACTATAGCTCTGTTGCACTAAAGTACATAATAAACATGTGAGGTGTGATAGATGGCAAATGCAACAGGGAATATAAACTTCTGTCCTTGCAGGGTGTTCACTTCAGTTCACCTTTACATGGGCAGAACTGTCCTCTCTGTTTTAGTGTAAACTAGACTTTGTTACTGAGTGTAAACTTTCAAACCTCTCAACCACCAGAAGGAACACCTATGAACAGTGACAGTAAGTCCATGTAGATGCATGCTGAGTTAATTGACATGCACATTGAAAATATTTATTTCTGGCAGATTTTCCTCCTTTGGGTCTGTTCCTGGTAGACCTTGAAATACAGTTTTGCATAAGAGTAGAAATACATTCTAAATAGTTCTAAGTCTTCCAGAGTATTAGTTTTTTCCTCTTAGAAAGAAAGGTTTTCATGCTTTTTAAAATATAGTATGAATTTAAAGAGGAATAGACACAAATGGACTTGGTAAATGAGAGGGAGAGCTAATTTTAAGAATTTGCTGCTTTTATGGTGTCTGGTTAGGAATCGTGCTTCATTACCAGACACAAAGGATTTTGTGTGCTGGCAATTTTTAAGAGTGAACCTTGACATTCAGAAAGAATAATGCTTAAACCATTTTTGAAATTTTGTAGCTTTTGGGTGGGAAATACTGTGAAAAGTCAGTGGAATGCTAGTTTTACATCTTCAAGATTTTCTCCAAATTTCTATTGGCTGTTAATTACTAAAAACCAAAAATGCAACAGTCATGCACTTTTCCTAAGGCCATATTGCATTACTAATATTTGTTGGGCTTGCCTTTCAGCTTTCCAAGTCTTTAACTCCATGGGATGTCCTGCTTAGTTTAATAGCAGCTGCCACACATGATTTGGATCACCCAGGCGTTAACCAACCTTTCCTAATTAAAACAAATCATTATTTAGCGACTCTATATAAGGTAAGGATAAAATTACTTGTTTTGTTAAAACCAGGTTTGGAGAGGAATATAGAAAAGGAGTATAAATTGTGATGTGTTTAGCTAGTCGTAGGATTGAATGCAGACACTGTTTCCATGTCACTGGGATAAAAAATTGTGCAAATTAACTAAGTATTCAGGATTTGTGGGTTTTAACCTCTGGGAAAAACAAAAAAGAAGAGAAGAAAATAAAACACCAACCCCAAAACACAGCCAAATTTTATATAGCTCTTCAGTTTAAGAAAAAGGCTTTGACTGATATGTGTTATTCCCTTTTAATTCACAGAATACCTCAGTATTAGAGAACCATCACTGGAGATCGGCAGTGGGGTTGCTGAGAGAATCTGGTTTATTTGCACATATGTCATTAGAAAACAGGTATGTTTATACCACATCGTATAGATTAGTTTCAAATAGAAGCAATCTGTCAGCTAAGACAGCCCTGCAAAACAAGATAAATTATTGCACAGCAGTTTTGAGTACAAAATATAGAGATCTATTTTAAGAATTCCTGGATACTGTGCTGGTAGAGTAGAGCAGTTCATGGTGCAACGTGATACTCAGAAAATAACATGTATTGCAAGCACATTGAAGGAGTGTATTCATGTAGTCAAGCACCTGTTCAGACTAAACTTGGCAGTCTTTTCTCATTCTGCCACCACAACTGTAGTTTAAAATAGACCATCTTCACCTACTCTTGACAAGAAATAATCTTGAGACAATCAGTTCGTGCATTTTTAAGGGGGGAAAAAAAAAAAAAAAGGGGGGGGAGGAAAAAAAGCTAAAAACTGTTTTAGTCTTCCTGAAAGCTGCCAGTGAAATATTCTGATATTTCTGTGAATGTTGCAGGAATTTTTCAGGACAAGAAAGTAATAAAAAATTTCAGTGAAAATGCTTATTATAAAGCTTGTATTTCTATAATAATAAAAATGATAAAATGCCATGTAGATTTAGTGATGACTGTTGTTCTTAATTGATATACTTTTGAATGTTTGGTGTCACTTATTTCAGGCAGCTGATGGAGAGCCAGATAGGTGATCTCATTCTTGCCACAGATATCAGTCAACAAAACGAGTACCTGTCCATGTTCCGATCCCATTTGGATAGAGGAGATCTATGTTTGGAGAATGCAAACCATCGTCACTTCATCTTACAGGTGATCTTGCTGCTCATATTTTTGAAAACAGCATTTTAGTGGAAAAACTAATTTACTTTAAAATACTAAATACTGCTTCTGCCAGGCCTTCTCCTCCTTTCAAAATGGAGCAGAACTGTCTTTTAGTCTTTCTGTTCCATTACAAAGAGGTTGTTCCCTCCACTTCAGTTCCCACAGCCAGCACTTCTCCCAAGTGATGGTGTGTGTTGGTAAGTCTGATAACTTAGAGGTGCTGAAGTGAGGTGTTTCCAAGACAAGGTTTAGCTCTTCTAATGACTCCATTGCAGCCTCAGAACTGTGAAATGCTTTGTCAGAACACATTTTGGGGAAGGAAAGCACTACTGTTGTGAATCAGTTTGCAGTTGTGCTAGTGAGCTTTAGCAAACTTTAAAAACAAAAGCCTTGAGAATCTTCTTAGGTTTGTAGGCATTTTTTTACTAGGTTCATATTGTGGGCTAAACTGGACAAACTGATGAGAAGTTCTGTCTTGTGCAAGCTATTGCTAAAAATACAAGCATGAGAGCCAGAAATGGAAAATACTGCTTGCTTGCTTTGATGCTTCTTTTTCTGAAGTTATTTTTGGTTCCTGTACCAGTGAGTATACTAAATATAGTGGTCCTGAAATACTTTGAGTTGACTGAATTTCCATATTACTCAGGGATGATCATGAGATCTCACAATTCCTTGAGTGTTTTTTAAATATTACAGAACATAACTTCGGAGCACAAATGGTAGGTAGGTTTGTTATTCACAAAACCTAAAATAATCTGCTATCAGGAGTTAAGTAATTACAGGCACTTCTGTTGAAGGAAAGGTGATCTAACACTGTGTGTTAACTTGTTAGATGGCTTTGAAGTGTGCAGATATTTGTAACCCCTGTCGGACATGGGAGCTGAGCAAGCAGTGGAGTGAAAAAGTAACGGAGGAGTTCTTCCATCAAGGCAAGTAAGAGTAGAAGTATCTGTTGGTATATAATGTATTTAGTGTGGAGAGAGTGTCCATGAGCCCTAGTCCATTTATATTTAGCACTAACAGAGTGCTAAATATAGATGTATAGTATAGGATTTCTAAACTTTCATGGGTTGTGTTTCCTGCAAAAGGTCAGAGTTACTAAAACTCAGCAGAGAATCTGCTTAGAATCTGAACCTAGAATGGCTGATGCAATACATCCTTCAGCTGAAAGGGGCTTCAGATTTATAATTATGGCAATTTTGAAATTACCCTAGTTGTTTCAGCAAATGATGGAATATGTTTATCATGTGTCTTCAGTATTTAAGCTTCAGCTGTGAGGCCTGTTGGTAAGCAGGTAAGAGTCAGGGAGATTTTTAGTTACTGTGCAGTTTAGACTACTTATGTAAGCAGCTAATAAAGCCTTTAATTGGCAAATGGAGTGAATTTGCTCCATTGTTACTAAATTGGTTTATAATAAAATTAAGGCTAGTTTGGTGGACTTGAGACCTGCTAATTTGCATGTGAATATGGTAAATGGAGAACAAACTGCTTTATTTGGTGCTAATCATGTGAGACTTAATGTTAGATAAAGGTGATGGGGAAGCAGAAACACAAATTGCCTTTATTGAGCAATTTCTGAAAGCTAAGCTATCCTCTTCCATATTGCTGAGGGGGGATTAATTTGTCATTTCTATGACAGTGTAGGAGGTTTTGCAAGAAAGAGAATGGTAATCCTTCAGGAAACTTGTGGTTCTGTGGGGTTTCTGAAATTACTGTTTGATGAAAAATACCAAGTATTTAATATTTAAATACAGTAGTTGTAAGTATTGTTAGTCTGGCAGATCTGCTTGGTTTTTCGGGAGACGGGAAGATAAGTAAATGCATTCCACGAGCTGCAGGGTAGTATCCTTGTTAAATAACACTCACAGCTCACTTCTGTTAGTGTTTGATTTGGTTGGAACTTGATGATTTAATGGTTGCATTATACTTTTGTTTCTTTAGGTGATATTGAAAAGAAATATCACTTGGGTGTGAGTCCACTTTGTGACCGACAGACAGAAACTATTGCCAACATCCAGATTGGTAACTGCAATTCAGTTAATTTTAGTAGATTTCTTTCAGCATGCAATTTGGAAAAAAGCACCTTTTGGATACATTTCCTAGAGGCCGAACATATTCCGTGTGGCAGCACTTTTATTATAAAGAGCAATTTTATTTCTATTTGCTATATAACATCTCTTGAATTGCTAATGAACGGTGCTGCCCTGGGGCCCCTCTGTTTCCTCATGGAGCAGGTACAGTGTGGGAGGCAGCTGACTTCTCCACACTGCTGCCCAGAACCTTCCTCATCTGAAGGGTGTTTTGGGAAGAGGAGGGTCCCTTCCCCTTGCCATGTGGTCTCGGGTGCCTTTTGCAGCGAGCTTGTCACAACTGGGCATGCTGAGTTTAGCTTTTTGGAATGACAGCATTCCCTTTAAATACAGCCTTTAAGGAGGGTGTATGGGCAGAGATGTGATGGAGAATGGTGGATAGCCATTATATTAATAGTTTTGCTAACCTGACTTGGATTTAAATAGTAAAATGTCTTTTTACAGTTAATTGTAATTAAAAGTTGATTATGGAGATGAAGTGGGACTCAGTTAAAAACATAGTAAAAGAACAAATTCAACAACTAGCACAGTATGAATAAATGCTTTAGATTGACACAAAAGCTGATGTGTTCAATCAGCTGCACTGTTTAATTTAGAATGCTAGGAAATCATGTATTTTTTTAATTAAAGGCTCAGTTTTGGCTATCTTACCATTGATTTTTTTGCTTCCTTGAACTAGACATTACAAATAAATGAACGTGTGCATACACATGAAGTACATCAATGTGTTGTTTTGTGGCCTTGTTTAATTTCTAAAATTTGTATTTTAAAGTATTTTTAGTCACCTTAGTATTGTGAAAACAATATTTTTTTCCCCTGTGTTGTATAATTCAGACACACTGTAGGATAATTAATTACAAAATCTTTTAGAACTTTAGTTTTTCTAAATTGTGTGACTTAGTTGCTGATGTTTAGATTTCTCTCCCCCTCCATATTGTCCAGTATTTGTCTTCGTTTGGTCATTGCTGTGAAAGAAAGAAGGTTAATTTGTAATGCAGTGTATTGCTGTTCTTCTGACTGATTAGTAAAATCTTTTACATTTTGAGAGATATTTTTGTAGAGATGCGTGAAATATCTAAATGAATATTTAAAAGCACACTGGAGAATACTAGTTTGACACATTTATTATTTGCTACTAGATGCTATTTAAAATATTTGGTTTGAGTATTTTAATTTTTCTCTGTATTGTTTTTTTATTTCATCTGCCTCTGTTTGCTTGTTTTTGAAGGTTTTATGACTTACTTAGTGGAACCACTGTTTGGGGAATGGGCCCGGTTTTCCAACACGAGGCTGTCACAGACAATGCTTGGCCACCTGGGACTGAACAAGGCAAGCTGGAAGGGAGTGCAGAGGGAACAGTCGGGCAGCGGTGACGATGTTGACCCCACTTTTGAGGAAATGGACTCAGACATTTTACCTCAGGAACCTCGATTGTCCTGACCTCAATCTCCATGACAAAACTGCCTCTTCCCTCGGTATCTGCACGGTTGGATTAAAGGAGACACATGCCAGCCCAAGGTTTTGGTAGAATGGTAAAATGATGCCAGCATTATTTATTTCCAAGTTTTTCTTTGACACAGACCATTTGACCCAGAATTTTTTAAAGCCGCCAGATCTGAACATAGAGCAATATGCACCCGCCTCAGTTGGTTGTCGTTCGGAACCTCGAATATGCAAAGCACAGCAGTGACTGAGCCTTGGAGCAACGGGACAAAAGCTTCATCGTGCCCTATGGCTTGGGTTTTCTCATGATATTTGGAATATGGTCTTCAAATCTAAGACTTGACATGGATTGTTCCACTCTCTTGGAATTTAGCAAGACTTGCATAAATGTGTTCAAAGCATACCTTCCACTCAGTCCCTGTTTTAATACGGAAATGTGAAGTGCCCATCCTCTGCTGCCTCTGGCAAGACTTGATGTTTACAAATGTACTCTGAAACTGTCGGTTCTAGACTTAACCTTTGCGCATGGCTGTGAAGGAACCACTAACTTGGGTTTTTTGCTTTTTTAAAAGAAAAAGAACAAATTTGAGACTGCAGCTCTTGTTTCTTTGGATGCCAGAAAAGCCTCCCATTTGCCATAATTTTGTTTGTGCACTGGGAACTGAGCATTCATCATAGAGCACAGCCAAGCTTTACTCCAGTGCTATATGGGAATGCAATTTTTTAACGGTGAAAAAACACTTCTGAATCTGGGAAGGGAAGGGGTGGGGGGGAAGCGTCCGAACTGCATTGCGATTCTGCAGTGGGAACATCGCATGTTGTTCTCACTATTGTACACTTGAACTGCACATGCAAGAAAAAGGTGGAATGTCTAAACACCATAATCAGCTCAGGGTATTTGCCAATCTGAAATAAAAGTGGGATGGGAAGCGTGTCCTACAGAACAAGGGTACAAATGCCCCTTTCGCTGCAGCGTGTGTGTATGTGTGGGTGTGTGAGNTTTCATGAACAGCCACACTGGGGAGGAAACTGTAACAAATTGCTACAGATGCCTTAAACTATGCACAAAGCTAAGTGACCAAATTTGTTTTTGATTTGAAAAAAAATAATAAAAAAAGTGCATTGTTTACGTATTCCTCCCTCTACTGAAACATTACCCACTGATGGGTTTTTGATGGGAAAAGGAGAAAATGTTTTTTAGGACAAAATTAAAGGACTAATTTTAAACTTAAAACATTCCATTTTTGTAATTTGTTTTACATTGTTTTAAGTACAGTAAGCACAACTGTAATCTAGTTTGAGAAACTGGTGCTTTCTTTTAGTTCATTTGTATTTCCCTGTTATTATTGTAAAAGACTGTTTATTAATTCTGTTTACAGTTTGTTGCAACAGCCATTTTTGGAAGACAGCTTCAGCGTAAAGCCATTTGTAAAGGCTTTGCCATATTCATTTTAATATGTGCCTGTTGCTGTTAACTTTTAATTAATAAAACAAAATCTTTTCACATTATGCTCCTGTACATTTAAGTTATGACTGAGTCCAGCGTTGTGGAAAGGTAGCTAAGGTTGCATTCAGCTTCCACTGTAAAACTAAGCCAACTTTTGGATTTGAAAATACTAGTCCTCATATGCCAAAATTTATTGCCTCTTGGAGCTTGGCCTTTTACTGTTTGAAAAGCAAATCCTGACTTACCTGATTGTTTCCCTTCTAAAACTGTTTATTATTCTTTCATGTTCCCTGAAGTAGTATCATTAATCTCGAAGTGGCCATGTTTAAAGAAATAAATTTCTAATGAAACCATTCTTTTGAGCCTGCGTGAACTTCCTTCCTTTGCTGTCAGTGCAAGTTCTTGATGTTGACTCCAAGAGAGAAGGATTAGATAGGACAGCTCCAGAAGGAGCTCTGGTTGTAATTTCCAGGAGAGAAGCGCCATTTTTGGCAGGTTGCCTTTGAAAGGGTGCTTAAAGCTGGGAGAACACAAAGGTTAACAACTGTGTGTAACTTAGCACAGAGAAACTGAGAGAAACTTAACTACAGAGCAATACTTAACTGGGTTAAATGTGGAAAAGTACTGATTCCCCTTGGACCTTTTTAAATGAAACATATGCCAAACCTGCAGCTATTTTCAAAATGACAACTAAAATCAGTCTGACGATGCCTTCTGTGACACATTTGTAAAAAATGAACTTGGTTTAAAGAGCATCAACTGCATTTTAAGTTTTGCTACTTGTTACAGGCATATGTTAATATGTAATTTTAATGAAAATTAAGATTAATAATTTTACAAATAGGTACATGGAGAATTTCAACATAGTATTTATGAAGGGCGTGTGATTTTTAACATTGTGCAAACTCGCTATCCTTTGCTCTGACAGGACCCAGAAGAGCTTGTCAAAGTGTAAAATAGGAGTAGTTTTATTCTAAGCCACCCTTTCTGGAAAGGGGTCTCTGTCTTTTCCGACCAGACTGGATGTAGAAAGACTGCTTCTAATACCACCTTTTCATGCATGTGGAAGTGTCTGTCATTGGACTTGAATTGAAATAAGAAAAAAAATGCTTTTTCTATGCTGGCTGGAAGTGCCTTCTACAAATCCACTGAACTTTAACATTCCTGCAGCTTCAGCACTTCACGTGAGGGCCGAAAGCCCACACAGGCTAGGCCCAGGACCTAGAGCCCCACGGCCACTAAGAGCCCCTGGAGCCCAGAAACCTGCTGGGGAAGGGGGCCAGGTCCCCCCCAGCTGCTCCAATTCACAGACCTGCTCCCAGCACTGTTCTGTACACAAACAAACAGGCCTCCGGTTATGTCCAAGGGCGTCCAGCCTCCAGGGTGGCCTCAGTTTGAGAACTTGAGGTGTTTTTCTGTGGGCAGTGACATTGTGTGTAATTTCAAGGAAAAAGATACAAATTAAGGTAGAGTGTAAGATAAGTTATTTGATGGCAACTTTGTGATTTTCTTGCACAGATGACATTTCTTTTGCAGTAATTTTACATCACTGCTAAAGCTCACCTCATTTCTAGTGCTGGATACCCCAGTTCAGATGAGCAGTGTCTAGTGTGGACAATTCTCATGATTTAGCCTGGTTTAATAGGTCAAGTGACATCTTGAATTTTACAAGTTAATGATTTAACTGGACTGCCAGAGGAACTGAGTGTACCAGGGGATGGAGAGGCTGTTGAATGAATCCCTTCCTGCTATTGTTGTAGTGAGGCATAAACTCCTCTCTGGTTTTCCTGAGAAGCATTTTTTGTTTGTTTAACCAGCATGCACCTGGAATTAACAGTGTTGGGCTGTTTCACAGCCACCCCTACCGTTACTCCTGCTGCACAGCAAGGTAAGCAAACCAGCCCTGGAGGAGATGCAAGGAGGATCACTACAAGGAGGTTGTCACTACACGGATACTGTACAGTCACTGTAACAGAATGGAAACTTCCATTTTTGTGGCTACTATCATTTGTAGAGTACCACAAATCAAATTTGCCATCTTTATTTTATCTGCTTTTAATTTTATATAGTGGCAATAGAGCATAAAATACAAAACTTAAAACCAAAGTTAACTTTCACAAAGGTGTTTTAAAGGCACTTAAAAGAACTGAAGGATTGAACGACCAATCAGGAGGACTGATGGCAGAGCACTTTGGAAGGAAGTTACATTGTGTACGTATTAAGACCATTTCAAGTTCCACACCAGAAAACAACAACCTACATTCCAGTTATAAGCAACAAAGCTTTCCCATCTTCAGTAACCTTGTCAGAGCCATTCAGCTGTCTTTATTAAAAAAGTGCTGCTTTTGTCTTTTCCTAGGAAACAGAAGCTCCCAGAGGCAGTTGTACTTGTCCCAGTAGCCAGGATCAGCTTAGAGCACCAAAAATACCCAAGCTCAGCTTTTTCAATGCTCATCCATGGTCAGAGCAAACCATGGCTTTGTTTCAGTGTGCACCTCAACTGCAGCTCTTGGTTTCTGCACAGCTTTTTTCACCCTGACTTGTACTTTCAGCTTGAGCCTTTCCACACCTGTGGCTGGAGGCATGAGCTCAGGTGGTTGGTACAGGTGTGGCAGGAAACAGGTGCTGCATCAGATGGGCTTCCCCTGGAAAATGGGTTATGGGCAACAGCTTATCCCACCTCCCCCCTGCAAACGGGGCCACGAGGGCTTGTGCAAGCCCCATCTGCCAGAAACCCACCCAGGGAGCCAAGCTGGGGAGAAGGTGTCCACAAGCATCTCCTAGAGCAGCAGAGAGGAGCTGCTTTTGGCAACTTGCACCCCACAGTACTTTGTACCTTTGTTTTCTTATCTACAGCACTTTATGCTAACTAACACATACTCTTTGTTATTTTAATCTGCTGCTATTTACTGACTATTTCAAATTCCCTTGACTACCTTTTGACAGAGGCTCCCACAGCATGATTTTACTCTTTATAATGGCCACAGGATGATGTAAGCAGGTTTTCCTCTCTTACCCTTGCAAGCTGAGGTGAAACAAAGAAAAAACCCTGGACAAAAATGTATTACTATGTAAAATTTAGGTGTTTTTTTTTTTTTTTCATTTAGGACCTCCTGCAGCAGGTTCAAGTTTTCACTTCGTTTCAGTAAGAAGCAGAGTGCCTCCAGGTTTTCTCTGGGCTAAAAATTTGCTACTGTTAAGTTTAAAAGAAAGACTTCAACATGAAGATTTCAGTATAAAATTACACATTGTAGTGCAAATTATAAGTAGAGCTCACATAAAACTGGTATTAACTTAAGGGTGTATCATCATCATTAATAACATGTACACAAATTTTTAAGCTGGTCAGTTATGCACAAAAAATGTTCCATATATAACTTAGTGTTAATGAACTAAATCCATCACATAAATCTGAGTGGAAACCCAAGCTTGAATACAAAATTAATACCTGAGTATAATGGTCCAATTTATTCCCCTTGATAAATCACCTACATACAAACATGTTTAGTGCCTCATTTCTGCATTTCACATTAGATCTTTCTGCGCTGTAAGAAAAGAGACCTCTCAGCACTAGTGCTATTTGCAACATAAAATATTTTATACAAAGCAGCTTAACAGTCTTTTGCAGAATAATCTTTAACACTAAGATTTTTCAATTAAAGTCTTCATTTTTCCTGTAGACTTCAGCATGTGTGGTCCAAACTGGAAAGAAAACCAGAAACATGTTCAGATTGCTTTCAACAGACCCCTTGTTGAACTACTATCTATCCAAGCAGTAAAAGCAGAACTTGGGCAGAAATAATTTCCTTTATCACCCTGCTTCTCTGCATGTGGATGTCACAAAGTAATGGGAAACTTGTGTTAGCAACAGCTGAAATTGCTCAGAGGAGGGAACCAAGGACCTGCTGGAGTAAGGCTGGAGCCAGTTTGCTCCACCACAGTAAAATAAAGAGATAGTTATCCTTACACCTGCTGCTCCAGCAGCAGTTTAACTGTGCTTCTGCTCTTACTCTATCCTGCCTTTCTGTGCAAGTCCTTTTCAAAATTGTCATACAAAGACACCATACAATTCTGATTAACAAAGTTAGATACTGGTAAGTAACTGATGGATAGATTTTGTTAGCTCATTATGGATCAACATTCTATCATCTAATGAAAATCTTCAATTTTATTAGCTCTTGAGGACTTGATGATCCTTTACCTCAAAAGGTGGACTGTAAATTTCAAAAACAGAAAATCATTAAAAACCCTGTATGAATAGACACTGCCAACTTGTGTTCTTCTCCTTAATGCACCAGAGATGCTGAGGAAATGTGATTAATTCCTGGGAGACATCTAGCCTTTTAGTTGAGAAGAACAGCCTGACCATTACAGAAATAAACCAGTAGAGGCCAAAAGGCAAGTAAGTCAACATTAATTAGCTGAAGTACTCAAAAGTCCTGAGATTTGTGGCAATGAATCGTTATTTTCCTTAAAACTTAATTCAGAGCAGAGTCAGCTTTTGGACTTTAATGTGCATATTTTTGATTGCACAAATGAAAAAAAAAACCCTCTTTACTCTTCCTCTCTGGTTCCATAGCACAAGGCTTCAAGGATTGCTGACAAACACAACTGCTCTGTACCAGGCTGGTTTTTAAGTGAACATTGATAGAGACTTGTATTTTGAATGTTCACTGCTTAAAAACCAAATTCAAATCCATCTGAAATATATTAGAAGCCATTAATAACTTGTGCCAGGAGGTGGACTTCAAATACAATTTCATTTTAACATTCTCACACTGTAAAGAAACTGCTTTCACATACTCGGCATTTCCAATTATTAGAAGAAACTCCCTATACCAAAGAACCAAGATCCAGCAGGCATTCTGAACAATTTATTTTCCAAATTCCTAGGAATGTCTGATATGTTTCAGGATCTTGCTTCAAAGTTTCACCTGCAACAGTTGAATGGTTAAGGTTGGTAGTAACAGGCAAACTCAGTTCAGACTGGATTCGATGGGAGCCCTTAGCAATGGTTTTCTGAATATCAGATGCTGTGGCAACAGAAAACATTTTTGTTTTAAAAAATAACAAAACTGTAATAGGACTTTTTAAAGCTAGGGCCAAGACAGTACACAATCTTAAGACTTGCCACTAAAAACATTTGATTGCCAAAAGTCCTGGCATATCAGCAGTACTTCACAGGGTTTTGTGGACCTAACAAATGAATGCTAACTTGTGTAACACCTACATGTTAGCAGAAAGATGTAGGTTGCTTTGCACAACTATAATTTAGTCCAAGGATGTGTTCAGAATCACAATACTCACCAGCACTACCTCAGTCTGTGTCTTTGTTTCAGCCTTTGGAAGCACTTTTTCTGTTTCACCTTGGCTATCATTTCGGTATCGATAAGCAAATTTCTTTTTGAGAGCTTCTGCTATTAATGTTGCAGGATCTGCAGGCTGAGACAATTTAGATTTTGTACCTTCTGAGGATCTAGAAAAGAAAATGGCATCAGCATCTGTCTCACCCTGAAATAGTTTTGAGTCATAAAAACAAATCATTAATGCCAATCTTGGTACATTGACGTTTATTACCTTTTCACCGAGCGTAGTTTCACGCTGTTCATGTCTTTGAGGATTTCTAGCATGTTTGGTACTTCAGGCTTCTTTGGCCCATTTTCCACCACATTCTGGCCAGCGTTCATTTTTTGGTTTTTCCTCTCTTTAATGAGATCAATTGTAGACTTACTCTGATGCAGACTTGAGGGAGGGGGTGGAGGCAGAGGAGGAGGAGGTGGTGGAGGTGGAACAGGGACAGCAGCTGAAGCAAGTGGACTTGACCCAACTACAAATAAAACATGCATTACAAGTCAGTTTACTTGTAACTCCCCTTCACATGTCACAAATGCTCAGATAAGAAAATCACTGTAGTAACTTCAATTGCGTCCCCTCTGCCACCTTTAGATTGTAACTTCTTCATTCCTAAACCATCTAAGCAGGTTCAGCTAAAAAATGAAAATGAAAATCTTTCTTGAGAAGTTAGAAGTGTCCTTTGACATTCCAGTCCTAATTCTAGGTGCTTTTGTGTTTTTACTGCAGTGGGACAGATGCCACAACATCTTTTAGTTACATTCTGCCTCTAATGTTACCAGTATTTCCCTTCCTTCTCAGAGGCAGCTACTGAGCTGGAAGTCACAATCTGACACAGGAGCAGTGCTTCTCCCTACTTATCATCACAAATAAGAAATTGCCATACAAGATTTTTCAATGTAAATTTCAGAGCTCAAACAGTGCTAAAATTGAAGCTTATTCCAGCTGTCCGAGGTTGACAGCTACTCATCTGTCTCTACTCATAGAGATTCTCACAATAATCTTGATTTTGAGTTCCATGTATACTTTAGGTAAAAATGGGTGTTATAAATATAGTAACAGTAATAACCTGAAAAATAAACGAAGAAACCTATGTTTAATTGTACCTTTTAAAAAATCGAGAAAAATCAGATCAAAGCAGAGTTTTGAGGCATGGAGTATAAAGTGTGTAAAGATATTTATAGAAATAAAACAGAAGAGTCTACTCTGTGTACCTGTAGGCAAACAAACAGCGTCATTACCACGTTCTACCACAAGAGGGAGATAAAGATGATAAAATAAAAATTTAATTCCCCTAATAAGCAGAGGTAAAGAAAAAAAAGAAAAAAGTTTATAGTTATGTCACATGCCCCTACCCTCCCCCCGATAATTAAAATTCAAGAGTGAAACCAGGTGATTCTTAAAACTATTTCATGGTTTTGAATATGAGCAGTTCAGGAACAATAAAGTAACTCCTATCAGTTAACAGCTAAAGGAGCATCTGAAAAATCAGAATATGATTTTACACACAAACATAGGCAAAGCTGTACTTGTTAAGTGACCTTAGGAAAGAGTGACAACTAAATGCCTGTCATTTGCAGCCGACAAGGGCCGTCTCCTGCTAATCTTTGAAGACTTGAAACTGAAAGGAGTCAGAGGTGATGGAAAGAGGAGAAAGAAATTCAGGAAAAGAATTATTCTGTTTACTACCAGAAACAGTGCACCACTTTTGGTTCCATATGGACAATGTGTCTGGTCCCAGAGATGATTGCAGTAAACAATTAATCGCCTTTTCTGTTACTTGAGATGTATATTACATATTTCAAAAGCATAATTAGCATCTTGTATGAATACTTAATGATATCAGAGAGCCTATTTCCTTACTGAATGGAAAGACTTCAGTGTCAGTAATTAAGTTACATTCTTTTAGTTTGGTTTAAGCCATCATGTTTATCATGAGCTTTGCTCTGAAAGCTGTTTAATACTTCTTTACTCATTCACAGATTCAGAGCTCTGGCAGATTTACAGACAAACATGACGACTTTAGGAATACTAAAAAATACAGAAAATCTGGCAAGTCACTTGTCTTCAAGACCTATTCTGTACCCCTTGGTTATTGTGCCAAACTAACCAAAACCATGTGGAGAAGTGTTTGGTGTTGCAGTATCTCACAAAAAAGAATTAGCACAGTAGTAATTATAAAAGGGACACATTCATTAAGTAATTTTTACTAAGAGTACAGCAAATTTAATACCTGTTGTCAAGTTCTGCTGTTCTTGCAAGGTTACAATTTTGGCTATTTGTGCTCTTAGAGAGGCCAGTTCATTTTCTAGGGCACTGATCTTCTGCAGCGCTTCTTCGTTTGCCATCACCGCGCTCCTGGGCACTGGTTCCTCTCCCAACGGGCTTTGCAAGGACATTTGTCTGTGTGGGGATTTCCTGGAATGATGTGCTTCACCTGGAAGAGGCTGGGTTGTTTTTGACCAAAATTCTGACCTGTAACAAAAATATCACAACATATTTTAAGGGCTTTGAAACAGACAAAGACTAAAGCAATGTTACCTACAAATCAGGGGTACAAGTTGAAGACCTGACTTCAGAGTTGTTTTTATACGAATCACTTCCATCACGACCTTAAATAGTTTAAGGTAAACAAGAGCTTCACATCCTTTCTCTTTGCATCATGAACTGTGTTTCTTCTCTTCCCCCAGACAGCGTTTTGTAGAATCCTTGGTTTCAGCAAAAAAAAAAGGAATACATTTCTTCTTATCCCAATCTATTTCTCTGCCTCAAACCTATTGCATATTTCATTTGAATTAAGATTTTTCTTCCCTTAAATGCTACCATTTTTCTCCATGGGCAGCAAATAGCCATTTGCACTTCCTTTGAAGAAAGAGAGTCTCTTGGCGCCACAGGATATTTTTTTGTACTATTTGGATTTCTGAATTTTTTAAATTTTTTTTTTTAAATTTTCCAATTTTAGCAGCATTGGGAAATACAGAATGCATGAAACAGCTTAGTAATGCAGAGACTGCTTGCCAGTTGATGGGAAAGGGTGTCATATCTAGTTTTCTAACACAATAATTAGAACTACAGAGAAGAAAATTTCCATAGTTTTAAAGAGTCCATGACCTTCTCTCTGCTTCTCACAAGAAAAAGTAACTCTGTTGCCTTCCTTTAACACACACCAAAGCTCAAGCCATGTTAAACACTGAGGCATTACTGAGCATCTGCTCAAACAAGTCCAATAAGCCCTTACAAAGACACCTGCATTTTAAAACTGTTTATCTTAAGAATCTGAGGAACGTGATCCAGTTAAAGATGCCACTGCTCACTGCAGGGGGCTTGGACTAGATGGCTTTTAAAGGTCCCTTCCAATGAAAGCTGTTCTATGATTCTGTAAGTAGAATTGATAAGGATTGATGACAACAAATTATCTTAAACTTTAAAACACGAAATGTGGCCACATACTTAACTCCTCAATCCTCCTTGACGTCAATCCCCAAACTTCTCAGGCATGCCAGGATTCCATTGTTTATTTAAACAAGAGAGTGAGAACAGGGCCTGGTAAAAGGACTTTCTGAAATGGGTAGAATGGCACCAGGCTAACTTGGCCCAAATGTCCCATCACTCTGGATGAGTGGATTAAGCAACTGTGGGTGCTCACCATGTTAGATCTGCAACTGAGCTAGACCTAAAGCAAGAGCCAAGATTTAAGGCTAGAACAAGCCCTGTGCTCTGCCCACATCAAAGCAAGATCAGATACACATTTAAGTCTTCTATGACACTGACAGAAACCATCAGCACAACTTGCAGAAATTTGGTCAAGGAGAATTGAATATTATCATGGATGATGAAATTTAGGTGGTGTTATCTAGACAGGAATAGAGAGCAACTCAAGCTGAGAACAGGATACCTCCTATAGCAGCCACCTCCCTGCTCTCCCGAAGTAAGGTGGAATGAGCCAGTGGTCACTTCACTCCTTAAAACTTGCCTTCCAGAAATTCTTTAAAGGAGCACAGTAGCTAAACAACAAAGGGTATTTTCTGCTCAGAGCAGTAATAGAGTTTTAAGGAGATGTCTTGATTGGAATCTAACACTATGGAAAAATATTATGCCTGAGTTGTCACTACTACTCTGACTAGGGGTAGAGGAAAAATGATTTGTCATTTAGTTGCTTCCTCTATAAAACTGTATACACAGGAAAAAACCCAACTACGTCTGCAAGACTGTTTACTAAATTTTACAGTGGATAAATATTTAACAGTAACACCTATGTGATCCTGTCGAAACAGAGAATTTCAAATGCCTGGAAAACACCTAATGCATACCAGCTCCACTACTAATACCGTGCACAGACATAATAAACAGTGCACACTGAAATACTCATACTTGATAAGTAATTCACTTCCTGTGCTCCATCATAAGCTGTTTGCCTTAAGGTCACTATGTATCTGCAGGATTATTTTAGTCCCATCCCACATCCATCTGTCCCTGGCTCCCCCCTTCCCATGCAGACGTTTCAGCAAATATGCAGTCCTACATCTTTTGTAATAGGTTCTTTGAAGCACCAAAGAGCCATTCTCCCTGTTGTCTCCATTAAACGTAATAGCTTTACAGTTCAATCCTTAAACAAAATACTTCTGTGCAAACAAAAGTAGTATTGGACAGTTAATTTCCTTCATATCAAACAGACTTCAGGAATAGTATTTCCAAAGCAAGTGCTGATTTCTGTGACTCCCCTCTGAGTTTGTGAAATTAACGTGGCAGTGCCAGAATGTTTGTTATGCAAAGCTTCTGTAGCAAGTCATGTTGGAGGGCATCTAAGGCATTACTAACCTATTTTCAAACCTATGCTTTCAAATTAAGAACAGTATCCTCCTGTAATCTCTGAAGCCAACAATATGTGCCCTTCTCTGACAGATTCGTCTGTTTAGAAGAAAAACCTCCTCTGCACTACAGAACTGTACTTTTGTTTCTGGACAGTCTAAGCAGCAACCTGAGTAGGATAGAGTAGAGAACTCCATCGCTTGAGCCAAACTGTTTCATGTAGTGACAGTGCTGTGTAGAACCCTTGGTCCAACACAGCAGTACCTATCCCATCATTCTGGACACAGGTGCTCACATGCTTCCCTGCCAGTTTTTGTTATGAAGATTAAAGATGTGAAACACAAACCACAATTTTTCCATTGTACTTAGCAGACTGCAGAGCCTTAAGCAGAAAGATGAAAAACAACGTGCCAATTATTGGATTGCCAGAATGACCATTGCTGCTAATGAGGAAGCTGTACAGTTCACTGCCCCATGGTAATGACAATCTCAGGAGAACTGGAGAATCACTGTTAGCAATTTTGCTATAGCACAGCAGACATTTTCCTTGCTTGAAGCTATTGTGTGCAGTTCTTTGCAATACATAAATAAATAAAATCCAGAGTTTTCCTTGTATAATGTCAATCTCCTGTATGTTTTCCAACAAGTCTTGGTTTCGTAATCCTATTAGTCTAACCTCTACTACTTCTTTTCCAGACCCTATCTCTGTCTCTTCTCCCAGCATTCAAGTGCTCTCTGTTCATATGTAATGCACAGCAGAGTCTCAGTGGAGAGAAGTGAGATTTCTTCCTCTCAGTTCAGAAGTCCAGAGAGAAGATTCTAGAAATATACCTGAGCCTTGTAGAGACTTCACCTTCTTCTTCAGCAATCCAACCCACATCAGCAAAGGAGGCCACTGCATCTTCTCTGAGTTGAGCAGGAGTGTTTCCTTCCGTGACATGAGAAATAAGCTAAATTTTAAAGGCAAGATTGAAGGTTTTAGAGTCAATACTTTCAGCCCAAGTCACATTTATGTTACCCAATACTTCTACTGAGGCTACATGTAACTATTAACACATACATGCACAAAACACATCTGTAGACTTGAAACATTTATTTCTGTCCTGTGCTCAGTCCAGAATCATTTCACTGACTTCAAACTATACCATCCATTGTGCTGAACACTTCACAAAAGTTCACGGCTAACTACATACACCAACACATGATGCTAATGAATACTAAAAATCCAATGCAAATTGTTACCTTTAAGACAAATAAACATCAACATTCTCACACAGTTTTCTACACTAACTCAAATAGTATGTTTTTAAATTATACTCATGACCAGTAGCTGAAAAAGACATTAAGGCTGCCAATACTTCTTAAGTATTTTGCTCTAATTTAGTATTATTTTTAAAGCGAAATTCTGCCAAAGTTCCCCTTTCCCTACAACTTCTGTATAAGAGGTATGTACATTGCACAGGGGGAAAAGCAAACAAGCAAAGCAACCCCAAAACCAGGCAAAAAGCCAATTCTCCCAGCTCAGTAATCACAAAGACTTTGGTGAGAGGTAGGATGCAATCATAACATTATACATTATGTGCTAACAATCTTATTTACAACATGCCAAACAAATGGACCATTTTCCAGCATGGTTCTGGCCATTAGCTTTACAGCTGTTTGAAGCCAAAGGTGAGCAAGGCTTCAGAGACTGGAACCTTTCTTCAACTTCCAGTTAAGTGACCTGAATGGTGATTTGAAAAATTGTTTCGACCATCAATACTCACTCCATAGTCACAACTCAACAAAATGGTTTCAAATCTATTTTGAAATACTGGCTGCTTCCCCAGGTCAGATGAGGGCATGTGTTCAGTGTCACTGGACTCTTGAGCAGCCTGGGATCAGTATCTCAGCAGATAAAAGCTACTGAAACAACTTTCAGTAATTTGTTCTGCTCAGTCTTTCACCTTGAGTTCCCTATCTCCAATGCATATATGCTCCAGCTTTTTTTTCCTTGTATTCCACAGAATCACAGACTCGTTAAGGTGGGAAAAGCCCTCTAAGATCATTGAGTCCAGCTGTTAACCCAACACTACAAACAAACCCACAGCCAAATCTGCACGAGTTGTTGCAGCTGTTCAAGTGCTGCCTGTGGCCAGCAGTGGCCAAGAAGCTGGGAATACTGACAAAGATGGTGGCAGTAGGTGCCAGTCTGCAAGAGCAGCCTGCACCCAGACCATTAGCATTTAGGTCAGTTTTCAAGGCAACCCCACTCTGTAAGAGCAAACTACTATGAAATGGTAGTATTAATCTGAATTTGTAGCAGACCTGTCACAGTAGGATTGCAGCCTGGATGAGGTGAAACCATTTCAGAACATCCACACATATTTTAGTAATAGCCTCTGATACAGAAGTCTCAGGAAGAGAGAAGTTGTGGGCTTGGGGCTGTTTTTTTCCCTGGGAGTTGTTGCAAATAGCCTTAGAAATTGAGATTAGTTGCCTTCACCTCACACTCTCACTTGTATGAGAGTCTTTATCACAGCTCCCAGGAGTGCATATTGGCACCATCAGATCATTTGGAAACAACGGGGTTTTTTCCAGGTAGCATCAGCACAGATGGTAATATGTTTATCACATTAACAGTTGTGCCTAATACCATTACAGTCTGCCTCTCTTTAAAGCAGTCTAGAGAATACTATATTGCATGTTAGGATTTTTGCTGTTTGAGGTTTCCTTGGCATTTTTCTTTTAAAAATGAATAGAAATTTTCAGGACCACAGCGCTTGTATTAATGTTAATGGCAATTTAAAAAATCCATAATACATTAGCCATTTTTTGCAGGTGATACAGATTTTTCTGGCAGTAATATTACCATTAAAAGATTGAAGCCACTTTTAAATAAAGGCACTACACCTACTTGAATCAAAAATAATTTTCTAAATCAACAGTAAAGAATATATTTACCACTGCTAGAATTCCTGCATAGATAAATAACTTCTAATCCAAATTTAGTAGTAAGCCTTCTGTTATATTGTGATACAAGTTTCTTCTTAATTTTAATTCATATTTATATATAAACAGAATCTGCTTGTTACCCATATACAGATGTTTCTTTTCTCTATCCCTAGAAACAACAAATCCTTCCTCAGCAATGGAATTTGAATTTCAAGTTAATGCAAGATTTTTAATTTAAAGGTAAAAAGCCAATACCCATCTCTCAAAACCTTCACCTGCCTATGAACACCTCTGTGACTGCCCTATTATTCTGGTCAATTCCAGCAGAAAAAAGCCTGAACAACTTCTCTGCCAGCACCTAAAATGGAGACCAGAGTACTGAAAACAGAAGCCCGGTTCTACTGGATGGCAGGAACTGAATGAATCAGTGCCGTAGCCTGCTTTTCTTTCTCTGGAAACTGTGTAGTTGCCTCCCCCACGTCTTCCTGCCTATCTTAGTGCGCACACAATGCATGCTGCACACACAGACACGCCTGAGGGCTGCAGACCCATCACGGGTACAGAGCTGTACTGCTCTGCTGGCACCTCGAGTTGGAAGGGACACATAAAAGAACCATCGAGTCCAACTCCCAAAGAAAGAGTCAGCCTCGCCAGTGTTTCCGCCCGGTTTCGAACCGGGGACCTTTCGCGTGTTAGGCGAACGTGATAACCACTACACTACGGAAACGCCGCTCACCAGGGTGGCAGGGCAGGCTCCCTACCCTTTTGTTTGCTCCAGAAAGTGCGAATCAGAGCACACGTTTTTATACACTTGACAACAGAATAAAACCCTCTTGTTTCAAATTACTAATACAGTTATGTATTAAACATTTTGAAACACTTCAAAGTAAGACAAACTTGCTGTGATTTTTCAAATTAGCACAGTAAATTCAGATGCTCGTTACATGCACACCAATTTATTAGGAGACTTCCACTGAGTTATCAGGTATCCATGAGACAGACAGGAGAAGCATGGGACTAAAAGAGAGATCCTGTAGCTGAAGGATGCTATCTTGAGAGACACTACTGTAGGTTTGGTTGAATCCACCTAGGCTACACTGGTAAGTTTAATTTTATTTTCTCCTAAATACTACATATAAATCTAAAAAATATGACATACAAAAGATTTATATGAACTATTTTCATTTGTTCATGCCATATAGAGTGCATAAGGTACATAAGCTCTGCCACCTCTTACTGAGTATGTAAGATGCATTTTAGTATTTAGCAGTTAATTTAAATGTTGACTATGGTAAGTTCCACAGAGTCAGTAGACTTCAAACATCAAAATGTTTGGCTACTACTTTTTTTTCAGACTAGCGGAACAAAAGCATGCTAGAAGGTAAGTATGGACATTACAGAGATATTATTTCAATGAGTATCATCCATTTATTGTAAGGAAAATGCAGACCTGTGAAAAGCCTGATGGTCTGGGGTTAGAAACACTGATTCCATACATGCACCCTCAGATGATGCAAGTAAGATTTGATTTGTTTTTTTTAATAAAATGACTTACAGCAAGGTTCAGTTCATGGTCCTTTCATAATAGAGCTAAAGCTGGCAAGAAAGAAAGAGGAAGAGACAGCTATAGGAAAGCGTCAGTTGCACAGCACGAAAACGACTGAGATCAGTATTGAACTTCACTATAGAATCATAATGCTGAGATAAAGACACAAGGAACAAATGTTAGCATCACACTTAACATGTTCAGTAGTTTAGATATTAAAATAGTTTAGAGTCTGCGCACACCATATAAATTTTAATGTGTTTCAAGGCTCAAATTTTGGAATTCCTATTTCTAATTAAATCAACTCTCACAATTGTACTTCTGTTTTCAGAATCCTTTCCTTTCATCTCATAGAAGGTGAATGCTTATACTTAGTGTACACACAAAGCTGAATTAATGTCTCTTTAAGAGGACAAAAAAAGGCAAATATTATATTTATTTTAACAGAATCCAGACCAAAACATATTTATTTATTTATTTGCTTAAATACTAAAAATAATCAGGAACAGATTCCCCAGATATACCTTACCATTCCTTGCTTTTATGTACCATATTAAGAGAAGTCCATATTAGGCTAACTATCTGCAAACAAGCATCATCTTCCCTTGTATGGCCTTTACAGCACAGAAAATCAGACACATAGGAGGACTTCACTACCTTTTAAATCTGAGGCACAGGGAGCCCTCTTGCTGGCAAAACACCTACTAATTACATATTCAAAAGTTTAATCCAGCATGCCGTTTGCTGTCCTCACCTGCACAAAACTCCACATTCCTTTATTTTTTTTTTCTCATCAAGCCACTAGAAATGTGAGATGGCTGCCCCAGCTTTCTCAATGTAATTTTTTAAGAGAGGCAAAATGTTAGCATGGCTTTTACTATCACACCAATAAGGCTTCTATGGTAATCTGAACTATCTGGTTTTGCTACTGTAATTTCAAGTCTAAATATTGTTCATACATTTAATTTATGATAAAGAAAGTAATTTAAACATTGAAAAAATTAGCAGTGTGAAAATTACTATATCTTTAGTGTGGCAGCTGATTCCCTCCATTCATCTTTACACTCCCCACCCTTCTCAGCCCACGAAACATTCCTCTCTCAGCTCGAATTTCAAACACTAAATTTCTCCCATTCTATACCCACCCCCTACCCCTAACACCAGAGTTGAAGAGATTATGTGTAACAGCTTCCACTTTCCCATCTGTTCCTGAAAGACTCATTACAGAAAGCATGGGTTTTCTCTTCCTTAAGCTTTTACACTTGCTCTTTACTCTACCCTTTCACCTACTCAGTGCTAGCCTTGTATTTTAAACAAAAGCAAATAGGGTACTCAGGTTATCTTGTTACTAATTCTTTTATTTCTGATAAAGTTGTTTATTTTCCCAAGTATTTTAATACTGTTCATCTTTACATGCCTCTTAAGCCTAGCTTACAAGTACAGTTTATATAAATAAGTTTCAATCATTATTCTCTTTTATGAATTTTTTTTCAACTTTCTTATTTGGAAAAAATCTGAACTGGAAGCAGAGAGAAGTTAAGTAGGCTAATTCTCCTATATCTAGTTTATCATACTCTACTTTTACAAACCTTCTGGTCATGAGAAAATCCCCTTATCAGTATAGTGAGACACAGATTCTAAATTGTTGAGAACACCTACCTGAAAGTGAACTCTTGGACACTGTATAAGAGAGAGGTTGGTACCAATTTTTCTTACAATACTTCGAGATGAACCATAAGGCTTGCCTGACCAAAGCACCTGCATGGGAAAAATAAAGCAGCCAGCTGTTAAGGGAACTGAGTTTTGTATAGTATTGTAATAGTTCTCCCTTATTCTTCCACACCATGCTTTTGCTAAACATATTTAGTAATTCCTTTCATGCTGGAGTATGATATAATGTTTATATACTGAATTTTGTCCCAGTGAACTCCTTACATTCAATCCCTGAACTGGCACAAACACATTATACATCATTAGTACAGTACCGCTAGGGCTGCTTAAGGTCAAGACAGCCTTTGTATTAAGTCTAAAACCAAAACAACAAATCAGGTAATGCAGAAGACTTCAGGAGCTGAAAGAATCTTCAAAACCACAATATTCAAATTTTCAAGACAATAAAGAACCTACATTCAGTGAGACACCTTTTTTTGTAGGGTTTCAAGAAAAGCCACTCAATCATTAAAAATCCTTGAAGTCACATAGTTCTTCATTTCTCAAAATATTTTTTTTTCTTTTTTAATTAAGAGCTCTTCTAAAACAGGAAAAGTGTCTACCATACTTAATGAAAATAAGTATCCGCTACAATAAATATGAAAATGCAACTGTGAAATTAAAGAGCAAAGGAAAGTAAAATGGAGAAAATAAGACAAATTTTTTGTAAGAAAGGAACTTTGTCCCCTGCCCCAAAAAAATAGATTCACCTAGAGAAAACTGCCCACAGCAGCTCAACACTGCAGGCTTCATTATAACTGTTTCTACTGCAATTTACATTTTCTCTCTGTTGCTTCAACAGGCATTAAATGTGCTTCTTTTTGTTGTATTTAGTATTTACAACAGCCTTATGAAAGGAAATAAAATGGGAGTTTAATCCTAGGAGAATATTACAAAATGAGCCAGAACAGAAGCAAACACTCCGTAGAGAAGTAGGAAAGATTTCAGCACAGGCAAAGGCAACAAAAACAATGCAAACAACAAAAAGAATAATTAGAAGACTCTAACACAGGGTATGTTGTTAGTAAACAATTAGAGCAGTATATGGTAATTTTAAAAACTTGGCCACTGTTTAATTATGGCTGTAAATATGAATTTACTAGTCAGACTTTAGTTTTTAAAAGATCATAGCTTCAAGCAAACTAGATATCCTGGAAGAAGGTTGCCCAACAAAGAAAACAGGAAAAATCCAGGCTATTCTGGATTGGCAATGGCAGTATTGCCTGTATGATAACTGTAGTGGTGCTGTGGGAGTTGCATAACACACAGCTGAATATTTTAATGTAATAAGCAAAGATCACTACTCATAGATGTTGAAGGTTCTATTAAAAAGGGAAGTTTATGTTCCATGGTATTAATCCCCAGATTATTTCACAAACTTTACATAAACACGCCTATTTCTAATTTCTATCCTTCCTTCCTCTGGCTTTACTGGAATGTGAAAATTTTGACAAAATAAATGTGCACTGCACATATGCTATGCTACACCCTCACAACAGAGCTGCAACTTTGCCACGAATCCACTCAGATCTATTTTTTTTCCATTCTATAAAAAGTACAGTCCCTTGCTTAATACACTGCTAAGCTGAACACAAATTTTTCAATGCAGAGTAGTCTATCCATGCTGTATTTTGGTTGCCTCAATCAAGACCTGACATTTGTGCCTATCACCTGTTTGTTTACATGTCTGAGCAAACAGCAGGTAGATTAGTGGCCTTCAAGAACAAGTCACTGACAAACAGTACCAGAGTAATACAGTCTCATTATTCACAACTGATTCTGATTAAAGAACTGTTGGCAAGAGACTCAAAGTGATGGGGCATTGGAACAAATAATGCCAGTAAAAGGAAGGCTTAATTAGTTGCAGAAGTACTTCCACAACAGCAAGACAGTCTAGACTACATGCCCTATTACCAACCCAAGCAGCAAAACTTGTTTAGATATTGCTCAGACCACAGACAAGTTGCTGACTAGCAGCCAAAAATATTTGGTTTCCAAATGCCCTTGGGGCTCTTCAACAACAGTGGTTTGGTGCACCAAAATGCTGAGTGACTCAGTTTTGGTAATACAAGATATGCCAGGACATTATTTTCAGAACACTGCATGCAAACTGTGCCACAAGGGATGCAAGTAAAATCTGTTCCCTGGTCAGCTGAGTTGCAGTCTCAGCACTGCTCTAACCAAGTTCACAAAACTTTTTGTTGACTTGAAGCACTGGCTGAGCAAGTCTGCAAAACGCTACTTAGTCATACACTCCTATTGCATCAGTGCTTAGCCGTTGTCTGGAACAGCTGACATTTGGAAATGTAACTGCATTATCACAAGCTTGATACAAGTAGAGAATGGGGAGAAACAGATTAAAAACTTGTTTATCTCCCTTATCTATCTTAGATTTAGGCTGTTTATTTAGGCTTTGAATTGGGAATTACCAGTGCCATAATGTAACATATTCTTATACTTTGAATTTTCAAAGTAACACGGAATCTCAGATCAAAATTCAAATAAAATCCTAAAATACAGATTCTTGTTGTCAATCTTCATTTACACTGTATAAACAATTTGCTCTCCATAGATTCCCAAGACTGATAAAAGGTTCTACCATAATAATACTGGCTAAATACTGCACATAGCTGTTAAGGATTTCCCCATTCTTAAAACATTAAAATACTTCAAAAACTTACAGAGATTACTGCACTGAGGTCAACATTCGTACTCAAAATAGCTTCCTAAAGGTCAGTGACAGAGCAGCTGATGTGTAGCAGTTCCCTGTCTCTCTCTGCTAAGCATTCAAAGAAAACTACATAGTCTCCTCCAAGAGGAGAGCTATGCAGGCCTATTCCACTGTTTACCCACAGCTGTATTGCTCTCATGTACTGTTACACCACCAGAGGAGGCAACTATAGCACAGAAGAGGTAAATGTAGCACAATTATAATCATCTCAGTTTCATGGGGCTTTTGTATCTCCACGGTAAGAACAAGAAATAAGATTATTTTTTTCCACTGTTAAAAATAAGATGGAATTCTCCTTCAGGTTCAAAACACACACGGAAGTCCAGAATGAAAAGCAGTGTTTACAAAGTAAACAGTTTATTAGAACCAGAAGGAACTGCGTAGTACTTTTAACACGTTTATTACTCAATATTTCAGTGTTCAAGTCATAAACTTGATGACTTTTCAGCAATGACCTAAAGTGGTCTTCTAGATAAGCACAAACTAAAACACATGAAGTACTTTCTATACCTTATTTTCTGAAAACATAAAGGAAGTTTGAGACACTTACTGATTCCATGTTCAATCCAATTTGTTCAAAAGCCATCCTAATTAAGCGCTTCAGCCAGCAAATCATCAGGACTGGAAAAGGCCTTTCCGAACTTGGATTTAAGCCTTCCAAACCTACAAGGCTGCCAAGGTTCCATAGTAGTTCTGAAATGAGACACATAAGAATTTTAGATGCATGCTGTGGAACATGTACAGACTGCTACAATCCCAAAAAAACCCCAAGCTTTAGATACAAGACATATTAGATGACACTAATACCTTGTACTGCAAAGCAAAGGTGTTCAGAAGGCATCTACTTAATACAGGTAACAATAACTTTTTAGTAGTGTCATTTTTATAGAATCATAGAATTGTTTGAATTGGAAGGGAGCTTAAAAGTCATCCAGTTCCAACCCTCCTGCCATCTGCAGGGACACCTTCCACTATCAGGTTGCACAGGGCCCCATCCAGCCTGGCCACGAAAACTTCCAGGAATGGAGTATTTTTTTTGGCAACCTGTTTCTGTGCATCAGCACCCTCATGGTGGTACATATCTAATCCAAACCTATCCTCTCTCAGTTTAAAGCCACCGCCCTTGTCCTGTCACTACATGCCCTTGCAAAAAGTCCCTTTCTAGCTCTCTTGCAGTCCCCTTCAGGTATTGGAAAGAAATCTAAGCTGTTGTAAAGTTAACAATTAGAAAGTTGGGGAAATGACTGCTCACTTGAGCTTGGACAGATGATGGCGTTCAACAACTCTAAGTGAGCATCAAGCCCTATGGAACGCCTGCAGATGGGGATTAGCACTAAGATTGAAGTGCCATACTCATATCTAAAACTCATTTCTATGCAGGAACAGACTGCAAAAAGCTGATCACCTCTCCTGACTCACATTCTCTGACAGCTTTGTTGTTCCTTCCTTTTTCCTACAACTAAGGAGAGAAAGGAAACATGGAAAAATGACTAATGCAGGAAAATGACATGAAATACTGTAGATGCAGGACATGAAAATATTCAAGCAGTTTATAAAATTAGATAAGATTTCAAATTTTGTCTATTTATATACACTTCCATTCACTTGACTCAAGATGGTTTTATTGCTCCTCTAGCAAAAACAGTGTACTTTTTCTTTAACTGTGTTCTACACCAGTCATAACCTGGACACCACTGAGAAGTGTATGCCACCAAAACCAGGAAAGGAAGCCACAGATTTGGGTTTACATTTCTTTTGTGTAGCAGGCTGGAAACAACACTCTCTTAATCCACCCTGAGCAACGTATTTGTAGTGTGAACAACGGTGTTGCTGTAGTCACTATATACAGACAGGGATGACTAAAGCAATGCAGCAGCAAGGAACTGGTACTTGGGAAGTTTGAAAGTCAGGAGATGGAAAAGCTCTGCTGTTTGGAGAAGCCAAACAAGCCCTAGAGTCAAACCATCATTGTTTTCATTACAAATTTTTTTCAGCAGTTTACAGTTCCTTAGTAATAATGTATCTCTTCTGGAAACTTGGCAGAAACAGTACAATCTTACAGTTATCTTTTTTTAGACAGGCTTAAAAGACAGTTGATATTAGTTTCTCATCATCACAGGATTTTCTTTTGATTGTGACTAAGCTCAGAAGAAACTATTAATCTACACCAGGAGATTAGAATGAAAATGGCAACTGTTATAGGAAAAACAATAGGGAAGAATAATGGGCTAGCTACCAAACAGCCATGAATACAAGCTACATTCATTCATAGTAAATGAATAAGTCATGGACTTCATTACAGAATGCTGGAGAAGTCTATTAGAGAAGAATTACCATCTACTTGATCTATTATTCCCTTAGGTATAATATATAGGAATATCTGTTATTCTTCCCTTACACAACCTACTGTATGGACCTTGGATTTCATTGCACCTGCTGTGTTCTTAAAACAAGAAGAATACAATGCCCCACATTGGATTTGGCATCATATCTGGCACTGTAGCATGCAGTGACATAAAAGAGAGGAATGCTCCTTTAAAAGGGGAAACCTGTTCCAAAGGTGTGATTACATGTGATATACTCCACCTCATTCCAAAGTCCAGACTTGTTCAACAAGCAGTGTGGAAATCAAAGGAAGCAAAAAGAAAGCTGTATCAAGACAAATTCAAACAAAAGAGAAAAACGTAGAATATTGCTGAGCAACTGCAAAGACAGGGCTGGCTGAGAACGGCAAGTGATAGGACTAAAAGGAATGACTGTATCCTGATACATTGGTCTTTCAGTCAGCGCATAGGTTTAAAAGAAGCCAGAGTCATGTTTTCTTCCAGGCAGAGAAGAAAATGTATGATTTTGTTTCTGATTAAATGAGACGTCCAAGTCTAACAACAAAGACAATTTGGACATAAGTGAAAAGTGAGTGTTAGAACTTCCTCCAAAGAAATCAGAGCAGGTCTAGAAAGTTTCCATGAATTTAAGGAACTTAAAGGCAAATGGATAAAAGAACAACAGAAAAACTGACAAGATAACCAATTAAAAGCACAAAACCAGACGTAGAAAAGAAGTAGCACAACATGAGGATGACAGAATAGTATAAATACGAAGTAGTAAGCTAAAAAAGGCAAGCTACAAAATGGGTTCCATCTTACAGGCATAAAAAAGTCCTACATGTATTAGCAGTAAGAGGCAAGAAAGACAACCATGATGCAACAGGAAAGAAAGCAGTGTGTGACATGGATAGTCAGTAGGTATTCAGTGTTTTCACCTGACAATGGCAGGTAAGACAGATTAGCATGGTGTTAGCATGGATTACAGAAAATGCTGAGAAGCTATAAGCATCCAGGACAACAGTATCTAGTGAATTTCACCTTGCAAAGTTCAGAAACTTGTCAAAGCAATTTTTGAAATATTGATAATTTCAGAAACTTGGTCAATGGGATTCAAAACCCCAGGAATAAAAGGAGTATGATGACACAAAGCACTGGAAATAGTCCAAAGCACTTATCCTGCCCTAAAATATTAAGGTGACCCTTAATAATTCCAGGTTCCAAGATTTTGATGACTGAACACAAAAGAGCATTCATTCAACAAAACGACTACTTCAGTAAAATGAATATTTATAGTTCACTTTGTAAGTCATTGTTTCCTCTGTAGCCTAAATACTTAAAGTACTTGAGACTGGGGTCATCAACATCTTGCTCTTTTCAATGACCTATCTGTTTTTGCAGAAGAAAGTGACTGAAATCAACCTGTAAGAGCACAGAGTACCACCCAGTTCCTAGATTAGCTTCCGTGGTTTGTGGCACTAAGGAAAACCACCATGTTTGAACAACCTCCAGCTGATCTGTTATCTGAAAGAAAAATGCTTCTAAGTATATTTTTATATGATTATTAGTTTACAGAATTATCTCCAGGCAAACTTCATATTTATTTCTTTAGACTATATTGCACTATACCTTTCTTCACAAAACTCAGCTATTTCATAATTTGTTTATGTGCCAAGAACAGACAGGGTTCATTCCAAAAGAAACTGCTGGACAGCAAGAATGAAATCATTAGCAAATTCTTCTCTCATGCTCTGTATACATGCCATTTTCAGAAGCAGAAGTTACATGTTTATTGCTTTTAGTAAACAGAATAATACCTCTTTTAAAATATTGATCTTTGTGGTATTTATCCTCTCTCTTCTTGGTACTACCTACAGTAAAAAATAGTTCAATTCCTCAAAAATTTCCATAACTCAATGACTACAATGAAGAGTCCTGAGTGACAGTAATATTGCCATTAAAAATGGTCCTTCTGCTCTGCCTCAGCAAAACTACTACAAGGATGAGCAGCAGTCATAGACAAGATTACCAAGACATCCAAAGAGCAGTAACATAAACAATTACATTTCACTACATAAAGCATGAAGGGGTTGGAATTTCATGGGTTCATTTCAATGAAACACAGAAATTAGCAGTGCTGAAGAACTTTCTTACTGATATGGAAATATTTATATTTTCATAAATAAATTATAAATAAATTCCTTGGTTTAGAAATGAGGAGGTCAACATTTCCAAGCCCCCTGGAGCTTGTTTGCCCCTACTTTTCCCAACCACTTTTGCAGGCTCTGTTCAATACTCTTGTATCAAATATCAAGTCTACAAAGCTGAGAGAGAATACCACTTATAAATTAAAAAAAGTTAATTAAATGAATA
>VXBC01010658.1:295929-339330 GCA_013399945.1 Ploceus nigricollis
GAGGAAGCCCAAGGGGAAGAGGAGACCCTCGGCCGCCGCCGCCGTCCCCCCCCTCGCCTCCCCCGCCGCGGCGGCCGACGCGCTGCCTCATCCGCTGCTCGCGCGGCCGCTCGCCACCCNATGACAGGGTGGTGGTCGGCCACAGGTCGGACTCGATAGCCTCAAAGGGTTTTCCAGTCTCGCTGATTCCGTCATTCTGAGGCGGCGGGGAACGGCAGCGGCCCTCCCTTCTCACCGCCGGGCCAGCCTGCGGCCGCGCTCGGGTGAAGGCTGCGGGGCTGCTGCTGGGCTCCTCCGCAGCCCCGGCGCTGGCTGCGGCTGTCGGCTGCGGCACCGCCGGTGGCTCCTGGGCTGGCGTCCGTTCTGTCCCATTAAAACCTTGTGGAAAGGAGGGCTGGGACCGCTGTGGGAACCGAGTGGGAAGTCGGGATCGCTGTGGGGCAGAGGGGGCTGCGTGATAAAGGGGAACCCAGGGAGAGTTTTCTTCGTGCTGAATTGATTTAAGCATTACTTAGTGGGTGTTTTCAGCTTTAGAAACTACTGAAAATTTTACTCAAGCATTTTAAAATAGGGTGCGAAGGTTACGTGGAGGAACGAGGAAACAGAAAACCTTTGCCATTATGGGGACCCAAACCATCGTAAAGGATCAAGATGCTGAACCTGGTGCTGTTAGAGGTTTTTTCAGCCTTAACGATGCCTTGATTTGATATTAAACTAAATCTAATTCCGGTATCTCGTGAGGTGGGAAATACCCACTTCGGGTTTCGACCCAGGAGATGGGCACTCCCTGTCCATACAGCATCAGGTGTGATTCACACTAGATTGTTTTACAGTACACGCTACACTTTATTTGAGCAGTAAATTCAACTTCTGGTGGTAACCGTCTTTGGAGGAAAAAAAAACAAACGTCCAACACAAATGGAGCTGCGCGAGGGGCGTGTTTCTGGACTACAGCCCTCGGACTACACCTCCCGGCCTGCACCGCGCCCCTCCCAGGAACAAAGATCTCCACGATTCGCGGGGGGCCACGCTCGGTACGCGCCAATCGCGCCGCGCGGTGTTGCGCCGTGCCGGGTCAGAGCGGGCTCCGGTGGGTGGTGCAGGCGCTCTCGTTCCGGTGCTCATCCCGCGGTTTTTCCCGAGCCTCTTCCCGTGCTCCTCCCGCCGCTCTCCGCAGGCCGCGCCGCCCCGCCCCGCGGGACATGGGGGCGCGGAGCTGAGCTGCGAGTCCGCCCAGGGACGGCTTCTGCGACGGTACGGCCCTGCCGGGGAGGGGAACAGGCCGCGCCGGGAAGGGCCGTGAGGGGGCGGCGTGTGCGGCCGAGATCCCCCCCTTGCCTTCCAAATACATCCCGGAGCTCCTGTTGCCCGCTGGCTGCGGAGCTGAGTCTCCGCCGACCGCAGGGCCGGGGGAGCTGAGTCCCGGGGCCTGGTCCCAGCCGGGCTGAGGCCTCGGCCGCCTAGGGAGGGCTGGCAGCGGAGCTGTGTGGGTTCCTCTCCAGGGCCGCCCCGGCGAGAGCACAAAGCGGAGGGGGAGAGCGGCAGAGAGACAGGGCTGCGGTGCCTGGTCAGGCTTTGATCTCAAAGCTACGAAGAGGGGACAGGAGCAGGCATCTGGCCCACTGCTCTGCCAGACTCCTGAGTTATAAATATCTTGTTATAACTTTTAAGACCACGTGTTTTTTTAAATTAAAAAACTCCGGGAAGTGGACGACGGCACGAGTTTTGGTGGAATTGATTGTTGCAGGTCATGGCGAATGGTGAGGATTTCAGAGTTGTCTCCAGAGTTGAGGCTTAGGAGAAATGGAGACGGGTCTGAGGATAACAGAATCACGTAATGGTTTGAGTTGGAAGGGACCTTGAAGAGCATCTAGTTCTAAGCCCCCTACCCTGAGCAGGGACACCTTCCACTAGACCAGGTTGCTCAGAGCTCCATCCAAGTTGTCCTTGAACACTTCTAGGGATGGGGCATCCACAGCTTCTCTGGGCAACCTGTTCCAATGCATCACCATCCTTACAGCAATTTCTTCCAAACCTGCCCCCTTTCAGGTTAAAGACATTGCCCCTTGTTCTATCACTATATGCCTTTGTAAAGGCACATAGTGATATGTCCCTCTCCATCTTTCTTGGAGCTCCCTTCAGATGAGTGTAGCCTAATGGAATAGGAGGGGGTAAAACTTGGTTTCATGGGTGGGTTTTTTCAGAGGATTAGAAGGAAAAAGGGAAGAGGTGATCAGGATGGAAAGAGTTATAGGGATAATCTGGTGCTTGGGACACAGACCTGAAAGTCAGTGACTTTGATTAGCATCAGCTCCACTCCTGACTTCATTTTTAAGTCTTGAATAGTATGTTCCTTCCTGTGCTATGGAAAATAGTTAATAATACTCAACAGAGTTGCTTTGGCTTTGTTTGGTGGGTTTTTTTGCTGAGGTTTTGTTTTGTTTTTTTTTTTATATTAGAGTTTCTTCCTTTGGAAATACAAACTTGTATTGGTTGAGCTACTGTATCTCCCAGTTGATAACTTTTTGATTTCTGGTAGTCCAGAGAAATAGTCTGGAAACTAATCATTGGCCTGTACTTCTCACTCTAGCACTCTCCTGAAGTAAGAAGCATTGACTTAGAGGTTAACAGCGTTTTTTTCTCTGTTGAAATTTCAGAAATTGTCGTAATCTAAATGCATGTTTATGGTTCATTGTTTTTGATGAGTGTGATGAATTTATGTTCCTCAGAGGCCAACCTTCAGTGAAGAAAAACTATTTAATGTTGGCAAATGATGTTAAAAGAATGTGATCGCTTTAAAATTGTATTTGTTCTTTATTTGGGGGGAAATAAATGATTTAACAAATTAACAATATGTATTCACTCCCACTTTTGTGCCTTAAGTTATTTGGCTGAGTTGGTACTGGCAACAACCAGGACTACAGTTAGCATTTAGTAATTTCCGAGGCACAAAGAAACTGGTTTTTTTATGCCAAGATTTTAGCATCTCTGAACAAACCTATGCTTTTGTTGCCTGCTAAGTAGTTATTATTAAACAGTTCTGCAATCTGATACTCTCACACTAACACGTGTCTCATTTGAAATTGATCTGGTGGCTTGGACTTCGACTGGAGCAAGGCTTGACCTGATTGCTCTCTTTTTTATCGAGGGATACTCATGAAAAGGAGAAAAAACAACTCAAGCACAGCCTCTAAAATCCTTTCTACCTTTCAATGTATGGCATTACAGTAGTTATTTGATATATAGATGAATAATAAAGCCTCATGTTCACTGTTCTTGATGCACTCTTAATGTTTTGTTAACTTTTGTGATTCATTTTTCTGTAAAATTTTTTGATTGCTAAAGCTACTCTGAAAATACTTTGTTTTTTGCACCTTTACACAGAAGGATGTTTATAGACTTCCAAGGTGCCTTGTGAGAAGACTGGATTTATTGAAAACATTTGTCACTAGTGTAAGGAGAAAAAACCAATACACAATACTCCCATAAAAATTGACTGGTCTGAAATGACATATAGGAAACAAATAAAAACCTTATTATCCGAATATATCTATTCTCTGCATAGGAAGTTTAGATTTCCAGTTTATAAATTTCGGGACCCACATCCTTATCAATTCCATCCACCTTCCATGAATTCTAGTCCTTGAGTTTTTTATACCTTTTTGTTTTGAACAAATAATTGCCTCAGTACTTTTTTTTTGTCTCTGTTTTAATTGATGATAAATATTGGTGATAGTAGTAATAATTTTTTTTTCAGCAGGTATTTTGTATGAATGGTGCAGAAAAGATGAATTCTGCTATGAGTGAGGAGCCTGATGCACTATCTGTGGTTAACCAACTCCGAGATCTAGCAGCTGATCCATTGAACAGACGGGCCATTGTTCAGGATCAAGGATGCCTGCCAGGTCTTATTCTGTTTTTGGACCATCCAAACCCTCAGGTTGTTCATTCAGCTTTACTAGTAAGTATTCTGGAGATAAATTTCTATGTTGGTAGGGCATTTTTAAACTTTGTTAAACAAGTTGTTTAAACAAGCAGTTTACAAAGGAAACTGTTTAAACAAATTGTTTAAATGAGTAAAAATGTGAAAAATAATGCCTGGTTTTATATTATGTTGATATTCATTACATGTGTTTTTTTACAAAAAACATGTATTTCAAAAATGATGCATTGTTCCAGGGGATTTTTTAAAAGATATTAATTTACTTTGCATTTTTTCCCTGGTACAGCTATTTCAGTTCTTGTGTGGAGGGAGGTAAGGACCCTTAAATCTCTTTTTTAAGATGAAGTCATAGAGCTTGGTAAATATGGACAGTGACTTGATTTTCACTTTATAAAAATCAAAGTCCAGTCATCGGATAACTTAGGTTAGAAACAACCTCCCGAGGCAATGTAGTCCTATCCCATGCCCAAATTAGGTGCACTCAGATCACAACTCATGGTTGTCTTTGCTTGATCTTCAACGCCTTGAAGGATGAAGATTCCATAACCTCTCTGGCACACTGTTCCAGCGTTTGAACAGCCTCATGGTATTAAAAACAAACAAAACCCTCTCAAACCTGAAGGGACCAACCAGCCCAAAATCTATCAGTATCTAGTACAATTTATTCCAGCTTTTGCCTGTTTCTTCTCATTTTAAATCATAAACGCTGAAGTCCTGATTTCTTATCCTGAATTGTAATATTAGCTTAAAAAATTTATTTCTTGCTTAGAAATTGGAGAAACAAAAGTCATAATTTAGTCATTTCAAGAGCTGAATTAGACTTCTAAGATTTTAAGTTACTGAAGTTTATGTAGTGCTCCTTTCTTTTCAATTATGTTACTATTTAATTGTAAAGAATGTGAAAGAACAAAGAGCTTTGGCTTTTACACGTGTACATGGCAAGTATACATTATTCTTTATATCACTGAGGCCTATCTGTACCATAATTCTTTGGTTTTCGTTTGTGTTGCTTTCATAGTGGATGTTAGTGGACTTCTTGAAATTACTTTAGTGACTCTGATTTCTTTGGTGTTTGGGGAGGGAGGTTCCATAAGCCAGGAAACCTGTGTCCTGCTAATTGTTTTTTAGGTTAGCCTTGCCATAGCATTTGGCAGACTATAATTTTCTTCAGTAGGAAAATGTAGATTTGAGTTTACTGTTCTTGGAAATGTGTTGCATTGGTTTTCTTCCCAGTGTAGTTTCCTTAGGCTGTGATTTTAAAAGAAGTTCTTGTTTGGATGTCCCACTGTCTTTTTCCTTCCTTTATTATGTTGGGCTGTGTATTCTCAATGCTGCATGAGATTCACAAATCAGTCTCTTGATCATGATACAAAAACTAGTTCTGCGTGAAAGGACTGGTTTTGTCAAGAGTAATCCAGTTTGCAGTGTATTCCACAGCCCTTGATAGTACTCAAGTTGTGTTGAAAGGAAATCTTGGGTGAGGATGGGAGGCAGATGAGTTGTTCCATGTAGTGATAACCTGCAGTTAGAGTGGATTAAGAATCAGGATTTAGAGACCGGGATGTGGCTGCAATGAGAAATGGATCAGTTTACTGTGAATACATGTTCTGGTCTGCTACCCAGACTCCTTGTGTTAATGAGTTCTTGAACTGCTTAGGTTCTGAAGGTTTAAATATCTTTGCTGACAACTTTTTAGACTTCACATTTTGTATTTTTCCATTCTGAAAAGTCATTTTGTTTTCGTAGTCATCCTGTTGGTCAAAAAGTGCTTCCATTTGAATGGGAACAGTTAAAAGTAATAATCTTCCATTAAATGTGTACCTAATAAAGAGATGTGCAGCACTGACTTTAAATTTCTTCTCTTACTGCTCAGAAATTCCTGTACTTGAAATTGTAATAATCTGTATGAATCATAATAGTTCCATATTTAACTTTTTTGATGTGTTGTGGAACTTTTCAGGGAGAGTGTTTTTCTTTGTATCTGATGAGTAATTGATATGTATGTTCTATATATTTCTATTTCTGGTTTTCTCTAGTCTTGATTTCAGAAATTCTTTATGATATACTTCAAATGTTAGAACTTTTGAATGATTTATTAAAAAAACCAGAAGTAACACAGGCAATACTACTATTTTTCCCTTCTTAAATTTGGACTAACACTTTATGAAATAGGACCCTGAAGTTAAGGAACTACTTTAAAATTTCACATAAAAACCATCAAAGGTGTCTTTTTGTCAAGACTGGCAGCAGTGTATTTTATGTTAAAGTATGCAGGTAGTCCTATTCATTATGTTGAACTTACTTGATGAACTCACCTATGTGAGCCTTAAAGCTAACACAGGTAAGTGTTTAGCTGAACAGAAGCTGAGCCAAAGTTCATCTCAATAACTTTCCCTATGCTTTCAGTATACTGGATTTAATGAGTGTAAATGATCTCACTTATGTGAAGGGATACCTTTGTATCTCCCGTGGGAGGCAGGAGGAGTGGGAACTTCCTAGTGTTGAAAAGTTGGGTCAATTAAATTGGTCTCATGACTCTGGCCTTATTTGAGCTGTGACTCAAAAAATTAGCTGTTAAGAGAATAGGTTTTTCTTTGTCCAGCTGAGTTGCACGCTTACTGAATTGCCAGAATAAAAATGAGAAACTTGTTACACCAGCAAGGATACATTTCATAGCATGCAAGTCAGTTGAGAGGTATCATTTAGGTATTTCCCCCTATAGTTGAAAAGTAAGATAATAAATGGATATACAACATTTATAAGCTGCAGTTATTGATACTGGTCTGCATCAGGAAATAACAAAAATCACATCTCAGGTTCTTACCATGCCAGACAGCAGCCAGAGTTTCTTGAAAGGCAATAAAACGGTCTTGTGAATTTTACCTGATATGTGCAGAAGATGGCTTGGAAAAAACAAACCCCGATGATTAGTCCTCTATTTCTGAAGGGATTAAGGGGCATGTTATTTTTAAAGCAGTTACTGTGCAGTGTAGCTGCTGCATGGCTATATATAAAGAGTTGGTGTGCTTCTAAACCTTGTGTCACAAACCCCATTTTATAAATCATTGTATTTGTGTATTGCAGGATTTTTCAAGTGCAGTTCTTGTACCTACATCAGTAAAACACCTTTGGAGGCTTCTTCTAAGAAAACTTTCTCAGCACAAACAATAGAGAGCTGTCTCATGAAAAGAAGGACCGACATTTTAATTGGAAGAGTGTTATGTTAGGAGGATCAAATGAATATGCAGTTACCAACTGGGGTCAACACTATAAAATTGTGCAGAGAATCTACCTTGAAAGTCAAGTAAACAAAACCTTGAGCAATAAATAAGTGCAATTTCCCAGTTTAGGTCACAGTAGGCTAAGAAGCTTGCTTCTTGCTTGTTGGTGGTCTTCTTATTCCTGCATGGAATGATGAAATTGCAATTAGTTTTCAAAAGCTTATACATGTGTTAGACCTCTTTTTGTGGACAGTAGGAACTTGGTAGTGGTGAGGTTTCTATTTCTGGTACTGGGGGAGCCCACAGAATTGATGGAGATTATACTGGAAGCATCATGTATAAACATTACTTTAGATCTCAGGTCACATAAATGTTTATTGGAAGGGACTTCTGGAAGTCATTCACTTCAGTTTCCTGTTTGAATTGGGACTGTCACCAGCACTCAATCAGGTCAGTTGTAGCTTTGTCTCATTCATTCTGCAGTTCCACTAGGTCATCTGTTCCGGTGTTGTACTACCTTCAGAGGAAAAAAGCTTTTTATAATACCTGATTTAAACTTCCCAAGCTACAATTTGTGGCTGTTCCCCCTTGTCTGCTGCTGTAGAGGAAAGTTGGGCTCGACCGTCTTTGTAAAAGCTTCTTGCATAGCTGTAGACAGCTGTTAAATCGTCCCTTAGGGCTCTCAGCTGGTATAAGCAAACCCAGTCTCTCAGCCTTTTCTCATAGATTAGATACTCTGTGCTTTCTGTGTATTTATAAAAATAAAATAGTTTTTTGATGTTTGTAGTAGGTGATAATTCTTTCTCTTCCCACTAGAACTGCCTCTGTGAGTGTTTTGCAGATGTGCACTGACAGAAATGACTGGTAATGTACTGGATGTATTGCTGATCTGCTGTGGTCCTCTTTCTTTTAGGCTCTCCGCTATTTGGCTGAGTGTCGTGTCAACAGAGAAAAGATGAAAAGTGAATTGGGTATGATGCTCAGCTTACAGAATGTAATACAAAAGTAAGTTTACAATGGGATGTTGGATCCAAACAGTGTAAACATAATTGTGATATGAAGTGAAACTTGGACTGAATTTGTATACTAAGTTTCTAATATTTCCTTCTTGAAATTATGTGGCTGCAAGCAATTAATGATTTTCATTTTACGGTATTTCGAAGTAGTCAAGCTTTGCAGGTCATTTGCCAAACAAGTTTTTTTTGCCTTGTTACATGATAACTAATTTTGTCCCTTTCCTTCAGGCTCTCTTATAATCCTTCTCATCATTGTATAAGGTTGCCTTGCAGTAGTGCATTTAAAGAAATTGCTTGGCATCTGCCACATTTATTCTTTGAACCCCACCTTTAGGTAGGGAATTTGTTTCAATGTATTTTTGGAAGTAAATTCTGTGTTGAGAGAGCATGTTGCAGATGGAGTAGAAATTCATGAGGTTTGTAGTGGTCTTTGATATCTTTGTATGAGGTGTCAGATTGGTTATGTCTCTTAAAATTTGTGATTGTTGGAGTTTCTCAAGATTTCTAACTGCTGAGTCTTTGAGTACTGGAAGATCTCTGTGTACATGCACACTGGAGATGATTCAGGTGTGCACTTAATCAACAGAAATGTATGTGATTAAGGTGAATCACTATTCAAAAGAAACCCCAACAGCCTCCTTCAAAGATTAGTCTGTCGTAGCAGAAATTAACTTGCCATCAAACTATCTGAAGGTGATTATTTTACACACAGTTTGGTAGTGCTCTGTCGGAGCTCTGGGCTTTGGAGATGTGAGGAGCTGTTCCATGAGGGAGGAGAAAAGTCATCTTGCTGCATTGAGATGTCTCAGATGAATGTTTAAAACAATTATTTAGAATAGGGTAAAACAGAAGTGGAATTGTATATTAAATATTTAAGTAGAAAAGTTTTGAATATTTTAATATGTTAGTTGAATCTCTGTAACTTGTGCTGTAAGTGCAGGGGTTTCTTTTAGAGAAAACACAAGGCTAGACTTTGCTAGTTCCTTCATCCCACAGCCCCGCCAGTTCTTGGCGGTGTGTCCTATTATAGAATGTTAAGGGGTTGGAATGGACTTTAAGGATCATCTAGTCCCTACCCACTAGACCAAGTTGCTCAAGGCCTTATCCAACCTGGATTTAAACACTGCCAGGGTTGGGGCACCCACAACCTCCCTGGGCAACGTGGTCCAGTGCCTAATTATTTACACCCTCACTGTAAATAATTTCTCCCTAATATCTAACCTCTTTCAATTTGTACCTATTGCGCCGTGTCCTATTGCTACAGTTCCTGATGAGGAGTCCCTCTCTGGCTTCCCAGTAGGCCCTGTCAAAAACTGAAAGGTTACAATGAGGTTTCCACCCAGCCTTCTCTTCGCCAAGCTGAACAGCCCCAACTTCCTCAGCCTGTCTTTGTAAGGGAGGTGCTCCAGTCCTCTTATCAACTTTGTGGCTCTACTCTGGGCTTGCTCCAATGTTTCTGTGTCCTTCTTATGTTGGACATAAGAACTGTGCTCAGCACTTCAGGTGGGGTCTCACAAGAGGGGGAGAATCACCTCCTTCAATCTGCTGGCCACGGTGCTTTTTATGCAGCCCAGGATTCAGGATTATTATTGGATATTACAGGATTATTGTTGTATTTCCCTCTTTCTGACACTCCTTATCTATACATGTGAACCTGAAAGAGGGGAAGTTATGGTTTGTACTCAAGTTCTGTGTGATCTAGGAAATACTCCTACTTTTTACCTTTAAGTACTTCATTAGTTGTGCTAAAGCTAAAGACAATTATGTATCGGCATGGAATTCAGCATTTTGCTTGAGTATCATCTTGTCATTCACCAGTTACGCAAAACATAAGTATTTAAAACATGGGTCTTAAAAAGAAAAATGAACGAAGTTACTAAAATTTAGAAGAGATGTGTTAATTTTTTTGAAATAATGTAATAATTATAACTTTTGAAGTGATAGGTGTTCTGATATGATATATGGAGAGAAAAATGGAATTAAGTCTTACGATATTCACCTTTTCCAAGGACAAGCATAATTAACTGAAATATACAGAAGTCTTTGCTACTTTTATAGTAACAATAAGACCTGAAACATTTAGGTAATAACAGAAGCATGTGTTTCAAAAGGACTTAATTTTAGTATAAATTACATGTCTATTTAGAGTGCAGAGACATCCTGGAAAAGTTGAGAGGGGAATGGTAGTTCATTATCAGTCTGTGTAGCTTGCAAATATTACTTGGGAAGCATTAAAGAATTTTATGGAAATCTCTTCAACAAGATTTTTTTCTAGGCTTCAATTTCAAGGGCCAAAAGAGCAAAGTTCAGATATGTGCAGAAAATGAGAGATAAGTCAATGAAAACTGGAAATCTTGTAGGTGTTTCTTTTTTTTTTCCTAGAAAGCTCTTTGGCAACAGTAAGAACATACGTTTGATTTGTATGCTTGTAACATTTGGAAAGTGTGATATCATGAAAATTTAAATACATAGCATCTTCAACCACAAGACTTTGTCATGTGCTTGTCAGGATTTTAGGTTTTAATGTTGACAGGAAATGCTGAAGTTGAGTTTTGTACTGCCTGCATAAATATGGGGAAAGATGGTAGAAAAGTGCCGAGAAGATAAATGTAGATTTAGGTTTGGGTTGTGGGGATTTTTGTTAGAAAGTCTATAGGGCAGAAAGCAAGGTCTCTGCTGTCTTTGATTTGCTTTACAAAATGCAAGTTCTACCTTTTAATTGATTTCAGTTTACCGGAAGATGATGTAGTCTGTTGAACTGAAACTAGACATTAATAGATGCTTTGGTCTAAATTACTTCATGCTCTCTGTTCCTGTGTACTTTCCATAATCTCTGTATTTAACTCATTGCTCTATCTAAAATATTTTTTATTATTTTCAGAATTTAATTTGAGATTTAATTATTTTTTTGGTAATGTGGTACAAAAATGCAAACAAATTATACAAAAAAGATAGGAACTTCTGTCAGAATTCTGCTTTTCCTGTTTTTGTTTCTTTCTTTCAAGTGAGACAGAACCCAGCATCTTTTGGACCAGAAGCTGTAGTCACTGGCTTTCTGCTCCTGACAGATGACGCACATCCTGCCATCTGAATAGTTCCTTTTCACCAAGGATTTTTCAACTCTCACTGTCCATTTTCTCACTTAAATAAATAATATACAGTGGCTTTCCCTGTTTAGTGCTGATTTATGACAAACTGTATTCTGCCACTGATAAAGCTGTGGTATGTCTTCTCAAGCAATGAGATGGAGCACAGGCAAATCACAAACTGAATAATTGTCATATTTCAAACTTAACTTTATGTTCAGCAGTGCTGAACTGATGCTGTGCTAGGAAGTTGAGGTTTTTTAGCATTCCATTTTTTTTTGCTGTCAGTTACGCAAATCCTGAATTTTGAGGGCTTTTCTTATCATGTGTCTTTTTATAAGCTTTGAAGGTTTCTGTGTTAGGTTATGAGAAAAAATTCCATATCTGAACATGAGGTCTCTAAGTGCAGCTCATAACAAGTCTAACAGATCTTTAAATGGTCAATGTCATAACGGGAAAGTAGTTGGAATTAGTTTTCTACTGATGGCATCTTGTAGTAGTACATGGGAGCCTCAGGCACAAGCCCCAACCCTTCCATTGCAAGTAATACATAACCCATGGGAAAAGTCTGTGCCACTTAATTAAACTCAATATCATGATGGCAAAGTACTATTTCTTTCATGAAGACTACTGAGGATGAGAGTTGAAATTGAGTGCCGCCTGTTTATCCAATCATAGAACCATAGAATGGCCTGGGTTGGAAGGGACCTTAAAGATCATCTAGTTCCAACCCCCTGCCTTGGGCAGGGACACCTCGACCAGGTTGCTCGGAGCTCCATCCTACCTGGCCTTGAACACTTCTAGGGTTGGGGAATCCACAGCTTCTCTGGGCAGCGTGTGCCAATGCCTCACCACCCTCAAAGGGTGAGAGAAAGAATTTCCCCTGTGCTAGGGACCTCAGTGATAAGCAGTAAATTGCACTGCATCATGAACAATGAGTAGGAAATATTTGAGACATCTGAGTCTGACAGTTCTTTGAGGTACCTTCATGTCTCCTTCCATGGCTTATCAGTCCTCTGGTATTATCTGATCAACTTACTTTTTGCTGTTTTGCTTATTCTAAGTGTTAAAGCTCAGTTGTGAAAATCATGTTGCTACTCAAAACTGATGTCTGGCTGACTCCTTAGTTGATGCTACACTTAAGGAACAAAGAATAGGTTTCAGGTTCACTGTGACTGATTTTCAAGGCATATGAACACTAGATTTTGCTAACAGAAGAGTAACAAATTTTAAATGTAGATCCTGGAAGTTACAGGTTCTACAGAAGTATGGAATGTCAGCTCTGAGGAGTACAGAATGAAAATTTGATGGCAGCTAGATATTTTTATGTTTAGGATTTGTTTTCTGACTGAACTTGATTTGGAACACATGACTTCCTAAGCTTCTTCATGTGAAAGACTTTATATACTTTCACATTTTCTAGGACATATGAAGAGCTGTTTCAGCTTTCATGAAATACTTCAAAACATTTTTCAAGTATAAAAATTCCTGATTTTCTGTTCTTTTCTTGCTGCTTTTTTCCTTAGCAAGGGAAATTTTTAAAATTTTGTTCACCTCCATCTGCTTATTTTTAAGTGAAACTTGAGGCATTTCCCGTGTTATGAGCTGGGAATAAGCAATTGTGTTGGAGAGATATCAGACCTTTCAAATCTCTACCTGGAGGTTTCCAAACTTCTCTTTTTTTTATGGTTGATATTACAAAAATGTTACACATGGTAAGAGTGTATGTGCAGAAGTGTTTGCATAAATCGGTAAAAAAAGAGAGAAGAGATTGAAGCTTTTTGAATACTGGTGTTCCATTGTATTCCAGCAGTCATCAGCAGTAATTTAATATTGAAAACTGGTTTAGTTGCTGGCTTTAGGAATTGTGTAGAGGACTTAATGTGTCCATATGGACTTTCTAAAATGTTATTAGCAGCTTCTGGAATTAAAATTAATTAAGATTTATTGCCTACAAGGAAATACGCTAATTTGTGTTCAGAGTGAAAGTGTCTTTTGATGGACAATAAAGGTCAAAGTTCATAATTTTTCATAATCTTTATGAGCAGCATAATGGTACTGTTTCAGTATAACTAGTATGTATTTTAAAAAAAGCACTGATGAAGAGTCAATGTACTAAATAGCTCTTATTATGGAATGGCAAATTACTGAGAGTAAAATTCCAATTACTTAACTAAAAGAGCTTTTCAAGATAGTCTTCCTTTGCCAGGTTGTCAGATTTAACAAGCTGAACTAAATCCAGTGCATTAATCAGCTCTTCCAATTTATTACTTGCCTAAGAAGATTAGGGCAATTAATATGTGTTTAATTAGAGTCCCTTGCAGATCTGGTAAAATGCATGCAGTCTATAATTGCTGACTTCTTACTCAATTTTAATTTTTGGTAGTCTTAATTACCTGTGCTTTTTAAAAATTTAATTATTCATTGAAACAAGCAAATTTTAAATTTATGATATCTGACCAAAAAAAAGGCAAAACCAAGTATTTCAGGTAGTATTTGTTGAAATTAAAATAATAGGGATGTAGCATCACAATAGTTTTATAATTTTTTTATGTGGCATACTATTTTCTCTTCTCTGTGAGAGGATGAGTGGTTGGAGAAAGACAGGGCAAAGGCCATATATTAATTAGGAAGTAGGCAAACGATGTATTTAAAGGGATATTTGATGATTAAAGGAAAGTTGCCATATAGCTTCAAGATTATACTTTGTGAGAAATTGCAGTTAAAAAACTGTAAATTCCTTACATTTAATGCATTTGTGTTATTAAGTAGAATACTTAAATTCTGATCTCCAGAGGAGAAGGAAACAGCTTTTTATGGACTGTAGAGATTTTATTTTTCTCTACCTGAATCACTTAGTAATGCTGTTTTTATAATCCTTGGCATGTGGGGTTTCTTTAACACGTCAAAGTTGAGAAACAGTTTAGATTGGGTAATGGGAAGCACAGTTCTGTTGCATAATCATTTTTGAACTCTACAGTACTTGTGATTCTGCATTGAGAAGTTGTGTTTTTGGAGAAAAATGTGATTGTCCTAGGCCTTGGATTTTTGTGTGAGCAGTAGGTTCCAAAAACTTTGGTTTTAGTCACTATTTCCAAATTGTAGTGTATCACCTGAAGGAAGAATAATACACATACCTCTGTCTGTTGCATGTTAGCTTTTCTGGCCTTTCCTTTCCTGTTATTTTTCCCAATAAAATGACACCCTTGGTTGCTGGTGCATCTCTGGGCTGTGGGGCTCCAGTGTATTTATTGCTGGAGCAATGTGTTTGTTAATAATAGAAGGTCACAGCAGGAAGATGCCTGTAGGCTGTACTGTTCAGCATTGTTAAGCAAAGTAGCTTAATACCCCCCTCTCTCCTAGATACCCTCAATTTCTTTAAAGAATGTTTTTATTGTATATTTTCTAAATGGTGCAAGTTTTGGAAATAGATTGTTTCTTAAGTTACTTCTGAAAAAGTAACCTCTGCCCCTTCCCCCCAAAACAAAACAATGAAATATTACAAAATGTAGGAGACATCAGTATGTCCTCTTTAAAAATACCACATTATTTGTTCTAAGTAACTGAAGGTTCCTTTTGTCTATCAAAGACTTTCTGGTATTTGAAGGAGGTTATATCTAGGGGAGAGGGTTTAATGTTGTGAGCTATCTCAGTTAGTTAGGCGTGTTTTCAGTACAAGTTCTGCTCTTTTTGTTTGTGGCGAACTAACAAACAAAAAACCAACTAACAACTTTGGTTCAGCAGTCTTTGTTTCCTCTAGTGTATTTCAGTGTTAGTAACCATATATGAAGTTATGGTCTCAACACAGAGATCCAGGCACAGGAACAAATGATGAGAAATAAAACACAAAAAGCATTAGTTAAAATGCTACTGTTACAGTATTGGTGTTAACTTAGACTTTAGTCATAATGTAATAGGATTTCTGGGAGAATCCCATGGCTGCTGTGAGGTAAGGAAATAAGGTTTAAAGTTTGGAAAGATGGATGTCATTTGTAAGAATAGTCAAAGACTGGATTGTCAGCAATTCAAATGTAACTAGCAATTTACATGTTGAAGTACTTCTGTGAGTTTATATTTTGCATGGGTTAATATAAATCAGCAGTCGTGTAAATAACTGTTCTAAAGGTTTGTTTTGAGAGGTACAACTTAGGATAAGCTTACTGTTTGTGTGTAGAGTTGATCACAAAAAATTACAAAAGCATGACCCAGTGGAGGGGGTCTCCTCTGTGCCCTTACAAGACGTACTTTTGATGTTAGTGGAGTTTTTTTGATTTTTTTGTTTATCTCAGGACCTCTCTGCAGTCAGAGACGTTACACAGTCATCATTTCTACTTGCATGCAACTTGCTTAGTGAGCTCTACATGATTGGTACTGTTTCTGTACTCAATAGTTTAGGTTTTTCACTGCAGTCAGAAATACAGTTTAGTTTTGCTCTTTGTTCTCCAAGCTACTGCTTTTACCTCACAATGTTCCACTTGATGTCTGGCACTTTGAGGACTGCTGGTTGTGCAGCTTTACACTGCCTGATGTCTCTCTCACTGTAATCCAGGTACTGTGCTTCCATGGACCTTTCAGAGTACCTACTGGTTCAGTACATACTGGTTCAATGGAGCAGCTTTTATTCTGCTACGTCAAAGCATTTGCACGCTTCATGAAACAGCAGAACTTTTGTTACTGGTTTCTGTGTGGCACTTGCAGTTGATGCAAAACTTTTTCTGACACGACAGTGCTTGCTTGCATTTCAGCAGTTTCTTTTGCCTCTTTTCTTTGATGGAAATGTTCCTTCTTGGCATTTTGAGAATTACATGTTAACTAATTGACAAAAAGTGAGGTAACAAAGTAAGTAGTTGTTAATGCAGTGTTTTTATAAAGAGTACCTGCAAGTTCCTCAAAATCATGGCCTTTGGTTGGTTTACAGTGACTGGCTTAAGAATATGATAAGCAATGAAAGTAATTACCTATCCATTGAGGTGCCTAAGTTCTACAGTGGTGATTTATGTACAGTTACCAAATCGTAGGTTCCTAAGCCTGGAAGAGAATTTTCAGTAACTCTTACTGGGTATTTACTATTTAGGCATTATTCTTGCTTTTCTGACACAGGGAGGGCCACAATCGTAATTGCTTTGAGTGCTTTCTGTTTAAATGGGGAAAAAAGTCAGTTGGGAAGTTAAAAATGAGCTAGTTGCTTTTCACTGTAGGCAAGAAATATTGTGATGAGTATTGCAGAATTTAAAAAATAGAGAACTTTGAAAAACTGAGAAAAGGTTATTAAGTATAAAATAACTTTATTTAAAACATCTGTTTAAAAGCCTTTTGTGCTCAATAGGCTGTCTTAGCCAGTTTCTTCTTTATTTAGAAATTGGCTGGAACAGGGAGTTAAATATTTTAGGAAGTCATTTAAGCTTAAGATGTTTTACTTCCTTTTTTTTTTTTTGCAGACTTTATATTAAAACAAATATGGAACTCAGAAACATTGATTATAAAAAAATGGAGTGGTTTACAGAGTGAGACACAATATTATGATATGTTAAAAAATAATAGAATCCGAGTTGATATTTAAATAACTGCTGACTGTAGGGCAGGAAATAAATACTGTAATGCTGAACTTAGTGCCTCAAGATCTGCCTGACATGGTGTGCCAAAAGGCAGCTTCTTTTCTTTCTGTGGTGCAGTTCTGTACCTGTGTGGAAGGGTAGAGATTTAAGTGGATTGGCAGAGGAGTCAGGATTAGTAATGGCAGCACAGGATGCCTTTAATGCTCGATAAACCTTGTCATCAGCTGGTGGTGAAAGCATTTCAGGAATACAGTGACCTTCTCTGGTTACTATGGAGTTTACAAGAAAAAGTGCTGAGGTAGATTGTTGAATATGCTGACTTTTACTGATGCTTACTAAAAGTAAGAGCTAAGTTGCTTTGAAATCAAAGCAACAAATTGTGTGGTGAAGTATTTAATACTAGTGCAGGTGTGGATTGACAGTATTGTAGGCTGGAGTAATTTACTTACAAAAAGGGCATTGATACATGCTTAACACTGTGAGGTTTTTCATCTTCCCCTGCTGGTGTCAAATGTCTGCATTTGGTTTACAGTGAACTTGTCCATAGGTGGTATTTGTCCCTGGTCTTTGACCTTCATGGTAAGCATCCCAAAAGAATTGCAAGCTTTTTTCTAAGAAACCATAAGTGGATTACTCTTTTATTATTTTATTCCTGAGTGCTGCTTGATCAATAAAAATAGTAAGGTGCTGGTGTGTGATTAGAACTTCTTTGGTTTCAGTTGGGTATTACAGGCAATAAATGCTACAAAGGGAAATGCTGGAGAAGATACTAATGATGATACAGCCTTCATTAGTAGTTTCTGGATGGAGCTGTTATTTCAGAAGGAAGTGAATTTTTTTCTGGAACAATTATGTTAACGTCTGTGATTCTCAATTGGATGTATTTCTATCCAGGAAAATGTTTTGATACTTTGTTGTTTTGCAGTACCTGCTACTATATCTTTTGGCAGGATTTCCATTGAAGTAGAAAGTCCTATCTAACTTGAAACAAATTAAAATTGTTAGCACATGCTGTATTTATACAGTGCATCATCAAGTTCCCACAACACTTTTTTTAAACCTTGTTGTATGCTTCAACCTATTTTGCATGGGGATTGCAGTCCCTTTGACTAGAAATGAAGTTGCTAATACTGGCTTGCTTAAAAATAAAAGTCAGTTCCTTGCTAATAGATAAGTAGTTTAAAAGTAAGGAGAACAAGATGTTTCAATAGTTACCTACTTTGAGTCTCTACTGAACTAATATTAACTATATTAGCAAATTAATCAAACACAAAGCTTAGACACAGGTATGTCTACATAGATTAAACATGCATTTTTTTTTTCTCTGGGACAGGTTGCTGCTGTAGTTTAATTCTTATTATTCATACAGGCTTTGTTTAGGGAAGCCTGTATCTTAGAACTTTCAAACCCTTTCTTTTTTTTTTTTTTTTTTTTTTAAGTTTTCTCCAGTAAATTTCAGGGAAATAATCAGATGAACCTTACTTTTGAAAACAAAAATAAACAGGGATTTTAAGATATAAATGGATTTTCCAGATAATTATAGACTATAATCAACTGTTATTATATTATATTATATACTTAGTGCTGTTAGCATGCTGATAACACAAGAAAGTGGTTGGCTTCCTTCAAGATGTTTCTAAAATACTTCTGTGCTGAGACTGATTTCAGCACTACCAATACTTCTACATGGTCACCACAGCATCATTCCCAGGAAGAACTAGGTTTTTAATGCAAACATTTTATATCTTTCATTGTAAAGGGCCAGAGGCAGTTGTTGCCCTTAAGATATTTTTTTTAGCCCTGATGCAATTTGTTGAAATGCTATAATAAACATGATTTTTGCCATCCATGAAATTATTACTGTTCATTAGCAGGCAAGATGTTGGAATTAGCTACTGTGAAATTCAACATGGAGTTTGTCTTTTATATGGACTCTTGTCTAGCAAATGCTGCTATGAAGCCTTTTGAGTTTAGTTGAGTTAACAGGCCCTGTGGTTTTTTTTTGTTGTTTTTTTTTATGTAGAGTATGTCCATATGGTAGATACCAAGCTGTGGGAGATCAAAAGTTGATTTTCCATTTAGTGTATAAATAGCAAGAGTTAAACAAAATTGGATGAATAGCTGGGTTAAGCATATGGCATATGTTCAAATCTGTTATCCCATTCTTGAAAGTTCGTTCTCTTGTGATCAAAGGACAATAGAATGAATCAGGAAAATATTCCAAGTATGAGTAATTAATCAATTTGCTGAATGTTTAAACTATATCACAGCTGCTGATTTTACAGCAGTTAGTGGGATTGTACTGTGATTTTACTCTTATTTACAACTTATTTAATATTTAGGCTTTTTTATTTGTTTTCAACAGTCTTCAGGACGTCCAGCAGTTTCATGGGGTTTCTGTACATCTTCAGAGTCAGTAGGTATATGATGTAAACTGAGCTGGAAGTGGCATTGTGAAATCCAATACTCGCTCCTAATTTTAGTGGGGTATGTTTTGTTAAGTAGAAAATCAGCCTTAAGACATCAGATTTTCTTGTTTACTACGAGCTTTTTAGTTTCGTGTCTCCTGGTCACATTGTCACAGGTATGACATGAGTAGTTTGTGGAAAGCTTGCCAAGTGACAGGCATCTTGCAATTCTAGGGAGCAATCTAGGAAAATCTGTGTAACCTTGCCTTGTTTCCGTGGGGCAACCACCTTGGAGCACATGGTTGATACCACTGGAGTGTAGGCACATAACACTACTGTACTCAGGCTGTGCATAGGTTCATTGAGCAGTCCACCTGCATGGTTTTGGGGTTTGAAGATCCATGGTGCTGCTGCTTATTCTGTCACTTAAGGCTTGCCCAGTCCTACAGGTTCTCTTGTTTTTTCTGTTCTACACCTCCAAATTGTTTTTCCTGTTGTTAATCCATTACTATGCTTTCTATATTGTTATTAACCAACATAAGGATCCTGCTGTCTGAATTCTTCAGGATTTTGACTTTTTTCTTTTCAGAAAGCAGGTGGTAATCATTTTGTCAGCTACTCTATGGTATTATCTGGTCTTTGCTGTGTTTTGGGACTAGAGGGAACTGAGATGTAGCATGGTAGTAGCACCATACTGGGACTCTGAGAAGGTGTGCATTGAGGTAATGCTACTCTTCAAGTTGTTTTCAAATAACATGCCTGTTGCTTGGAACGAGTCAGGAGAGCAGTCATGTGCTTATGAGTGAGCCCGCTGTATCATGGGATGCGCTAAAAGCTTACAAGAAAGAGCAGCATTCTTGGAGATAAGAAAGAATCTTGCCCTGGCACTGGAGCAGAACAGGCAGAAAAGCAGCTAGATCAGATAACTGTCTTGAAACAGATTGCTTTTTCTCTAATACCATGCTCTTTCTTTAGGCTTGTCATTCATGCTCAAAGTTTTCATCAAAACCATGTCAATCACTGTGTCTCACTTCTAAAATCAAAGATTAGTGATTTCCCAACCCCCTCTTACAGAATGTAACAATTCTTCACAGCTTACTGCTCCCTTTAGTTGCTGGAAGCAACTTCTGTCTTTAAGTATAGGAAGAATGTATTCAAAAAGAAATGGTTCACCTGGAAACAAATACATCAGTGGTCTTAAAGCATAGTGATCTGAGTATATGTTGACTAGCCATTTATTACCCATGACTAAATGATAAAACTCTTCTGTGTATATACTTCAAACGTTTTGATATGCATGCACTTGCCCAACAGTGATAAAACAGAGTGATAGAATTTGTGTCAATCCATGAAATTCTTAGTTGTGCTTTTTGTGTCATCTGGGCTACTATATGCATTGCAATGAATGAAGTTTGTTATGGAAATAAAATGATGGTTGAAAATATCACTACTTAGTATCCTAGGGAAAAATATAGGGACAGTGCTTGCATGTATGAAGAGGATTGGGATCAAATGAAAATGTCTGTTTCTGTGTGATGATAGGTTTTCTCTAACTTTCTGGAAAGGTGCTTGCATCACTCTGTAAATGAGGTCTCTCAAACTAGTGTTTTAGAAGGAAGAATTACACATTCAGTCCTTTGTTGTGTTCAGTGATTTAGGATTCTTCTGTGACTGTAAGTTAAGTCAGAGAGTTGTTTATACCTTTAATTTATGAGTAGGTTATTTAAGATGGCATTTGCCGAGGTCTTGTCAAATATTGGAGCCTTAACTTGGATAACGAAGATATTTTTGGTCTTCAAACTCTTCATATTTGTTAGACTTGAATTGTGTAGTGGATTCTCTTTACAGATCTGCATTTTAAGGTTCTGCTTTCCATTACTATGTAAAATCCTCGAGATGTCAATACAGGAAATTTTACCTGAGTTAACTTTAAAATGTCAAGATCTGTTTCCTTAGTTTTGTGTTTAGAGTTTATCTTTCCTTCATCACTGTTAGCTACTTTTGTTTTTGCTTTTATAGAGCTGCTCTTTTCTTTGTGCTGGTTTCCCAAGTATTAGTGAGCAAGAGCACAGTGATGAACCATACAGTGTACGTCCACCTTTTCTGTTTGGCTGTACCACAGCCTTTGTCCATGACTTGTAAGGCTGTATGTTGTGCTCCCTTACTTATGGGGCCATGCCAACTGAAAATATATATAGTGCAGTCACTCTCTATGTGAAAAGTGCTGTTATGTAAGTGGTGTACTGCAAATGTACCATTCTCCTGTATCGACTTCCTTGCTTGGATCTTAACAGAGTTCTGGGCCCTGAGTTCTATCATAGAGGCTACCTCTGGCTGCCCTTTTCTCCCAGAAGTTTCTCAGTTTAGACAAATGAGCTGTAGCTCTTCTCCATGAGGAGGGGAATGAGCTGTAGTTCTTCTCTATGTATCCTGAGAATCGTAAAATATCCTCAGTTGGAGGAGAATCCACAAGGACCAGCAAGTTCAGCTCCTGGCTCTGCACAGGACAGCCCCACAGGTCAGCCTTGAGATGCCCAGTTCTAAACCTAGAATCTGAGAATGATCTCTCTGTCTTTGGTTCTCTTACTCATGAGCAACCCTGGGGAAAACAGGCCCATCAGTACAAGGCTGAGATTGGTCCATAAATTACAAATTGAATACTCTTGAACTACATCAGATTCAGAGAGTAACAGTGTAAACTACTGAGTGAGCTTATATACACTGACTTTTTGATTTGTGTTGTGAAGTTACTTGAGATTAAAATACTTCTTTAGTTTGCCTGTGTGATCTCATCTTTGGCTTTATACTCTTTATACTCTATTTACCGAATACAGTTATTGCGCTAAGTAGAATTACAAAGAAATTATATATTTTGAGTGAGAAACCTGGGAGCAGTGTTCTCCTAAAGTCAGTGTCATGTTTGAACCAGTGAACTATTGGATTTTTAAGTTTTGTATTAAAAGTTTCTAAATTGTTATTATAAGGTGTAGTAATCTCAATAGTTTTTCTGTGATGACTATGTGTAATAAGATCTTGCTATAAGCTAAGGTGGAACAGGTTGCCTAGGGAAGCTGTGGATATACCATTCCTGAAGGTCTTCAAGGCCAGGTTGGATGCAGCTCTTGAGTAACCTGGTCTAGTTGAAGGTGTTGCTGCCCACAGCAGGAGAGTTGGAACTAGATGATCTTCAGGGTCCTCTTCCAACCTTAACAGTTCAAGGATGATTCTATGAAGGTGAAAACATCAGCAATACCAACTGACAAGTTCTAATGACTTTGAGAATGATGCCTTCCTTTTTGCATCTAGTCTTGCCTTTAGTTCATGATGCCTAAAGATAAAACAATTTAGGACTGAGCAGTGAACTCTCAGTCTAAATATGAGAGCAGGAAGTTTCTGAAATCAGTCTTTCTAATTATCAAATGCATTAGAATTATGTAGGCTGTCATGCATAACTCTTTGGAAGACAATGTGTAAGGAAAATAGTTGGCAGGAAAGTTAAATAAATTTTTGCTTTACTTACATAAAAGCCTATCTTCTAAAATATTCTTAACCTGAAAGATTAGAGATCCACAAGTAGGTAAAAATGGATGTGCTGCATGTATATTGCTGTTTGAATTTACTTAGTGACTTCTCGATATGTGTTCACAGACTCACAGGGTCATTGAGGTTGGAAAGGACCTCTGCAGGTCATGAGTCCAGCTCCCATCTACTCAGGCATAGACACCTAAACTACATTGCCCAGAACCCTGTCCAGGCAGCTTTTGAGTATCTCCAAGGATGGAGACTCTGCAGTCTATCTGGACAGCTTCTGCCAGTGCTCAGTCACCTTCACAGTGGAAAAGTGTTTTCTGATTTTGCAGACTGTGAGATTGTGCCCACTGCCTCTGCTCCTGGCCTTGTCCTCTTTGCACCCCCTTCAGGTATTATGTACATTGATAAGCTCCCCCTTGAGCCTTCTCTAGACTCAACTGTCCCAGATCTCTCTCCCTTCTCTCATCAGCCCTGTAATCATCTTTCTGACCCTTTTCTGGCCTCTGCAGCTTGTTCATCCATCTTTGTACTGGGGAGCCCAGACCTGGTCACAGCACTCCAGGTGAGGCCTCACCACTGCTGATGAAAGGGGCAGGATCACCTCCCTCTACCTGCTGGCAGCACTCCTGCCAATGCAGCCCAGGATAACCAGTAACCTTTGCTGCAAGGGCACTTTGCTGGCTGATGCTGATCTTTGTGTCCAACAGGTTTTTGCAAGCTGCTTTCCAGCTGCTCACTGGAATTGTGGCTGATCTGAGTGGTGCCTGGGGCTGTTCTTCCCCAGATGCAGGTCTTGCACTTGCCGTTGTTGAACTTGATGAGATGCCTGCCAACCCTTTTTTCCAGTCTGTTGAGGTCTCTCTGGCACAGCTGTCTGATGTATCTGTCACTCCTTCCTGTTTCATGTCATTTGCACATCTTGTTAAGGGCCCATTGTGCCCCCTAGTTAGTTAATGAAGATACTGAACAGAATGGGACCTGTTGTTGATCCCTGATATACACTGCTAGGTTCTGACCTCCAGCTGGGTTTCATGGCCTCGATCACCACCTTTTTGCCTGGCCATCTAGCCACTTTTCAGTCCACATCACAATCTGGTCAGCCAGTCCATCCTGCATCAGCTTCTCTGTGGGGACTGTGTAAGGGCCGGTGTCAATGCACAGTACCCATTTGCTCTCCCATCCTAGTGAAGCCAGTCATTTCATTGTAGAAGGCTCCTGGGGTACTGCAGGCATGACTTTCTCTGTGAATCTGGGCTCACCCTTCCTGGGCACCTTCCAGTTTTTTCCATCACCTTCCCAGGGGTTCAGAGATTATCAGAGCCTTGATATTTCATGAATGGACAATTAACTTTGTCATCTTATTGTGGGTAGCGGGCAAACTGAGCAAGTACATCCAAAAGCAGAATTACTACAGAAGTAGAACTTTTGGAATTAAACGACATAAATCTCCTTTTGATAGAGTCTGGGATGTAATTGAGTCTTGGGTAAAGAAGAATCTCCTCTTTTATTTGGAAACATCCTGTGTCAATGTTATAAGCTCAGTAGAAACATGGTAATGAAATGCTGTTGTAGTGTGTTTGTTACACGTTTGGGTAATGTGTCTTTAGAGCACAACAGATGCCACTAAGGAAAGGCATGTAATAGTTCCTGTGCTTGTGCACAGGGTCTTCTCTACTTTGAGCAGGGTTACAGTTGCATGTTTCCTCTGATGCAGGAGTTAGTATGTAATTTACAAGTGTGTACACATGTTTATTTTTAAAAAGATGCATAAAATATTATAGCTTAAAAAAGAATAAGATTATCTTTTGCAGACTCACACCCTCATGTCTGTATTTATAAACTTATTTATGTCTTGCCCTTCTCTAAAAGGGGAAAATCACTATATTAGTCTTTCTCAGTCTTTGTGCTTCTTCTAAAGGAAGAAACTAAGTCCCTGTTACTTTTGCATCAGATGAAGCTATGGTAGGAAGATTGTCATGCCCTTCTATTGTAATTTATGATGCTGTGTGTTTACTTCAGTCACGTGCTGGTTGTACAGCCATAATGCTGTACACTGCTTACACATTCTTTCCTAGCACCCATACTCTGCCCACATCACACACACCTTTGGAGTTGTAGCCATTAGCTTTCATGTCCTTTAAGGTCAGCGAAAACTTTTAAAAATGTCTTGCTATGCTTATAAAACCTCTGCAGCACTTGAACCATGTTTAAAAAGTTATTTTTAACAATAGTGTAGAAAATGAGAACTGTTTCTTGTATCCTCTTATGACAGATACAGCACGTGTCACTTGGATTCTGTGTTCCTATTTCTTACACAGCCAGCCTTGGGTGAACATGATGGAAGGACAGGCAGCAATCTAGGATGACAGGAATTCAGGAAGACAGTGAAAACTAAAGGCTTGGGTTTCTGACAGGCATCTTCTGAATCTTGCTGAAGTAATGTAAGATGTTACCGCCTCTGAAAGAGATGGTAACCAACTCTTGCCAACTGTTACTCTGCTCTAAGTAGATGCTACCATTTCCCTAGCAGGGTAGCAGAACACTAGTCATAGAATCACTGAACAGCCCAGCTTGGAAGAGACCTCAGAAGATGATCTGGTCCAGCGTTTCCTGGGAAAGGGGACCTAGATGAAACTATCTTGTGTCCTGTCCAACTGTATCTTGAAAACCTCCAGCAATGGGGGCTATACGGTGTCCCTTGGTGAGATTGTTCCAATGGTTGATTGTTCTCAAACAAGCTTGAGCTGCACAGTGACTTTATATTACGCACCTGCACCTTTAGTGGTGACTGAAGTGCCATACTGGAGTGGGAGAGGGAGAAAGAGCAAGACTTCCCTTGAACATCACCTTTGTTTTGCAGCCAAGAAGGTTTATTATATTTGCTTCCAGAAAGGATTTTTTTTTCCTTAAAGATCATAGAATCAAAGGATCAAAATGGGTTGGAAGGGACCTTTAAAGGTCTTCTAGTCCAAACCCCTGCAATGAGCAGGGATATTTGCAGCTGAATTGTCCAATTTGATGTTGAATGGTTCCAGGGATAGGGCATCTACTGTTTCTACGTGCAGTCTGTGCCAGTGTTTCACCATGCTCATCATAAAAGATTTCCTTTTATCTAATCTGATATTAAGATGTAAATGTTTCTATTATTTTTACAGCTGTTGCAGAAATTGCTTTTATGAAACAATAACAGATTACTGAAAACTTGTATTCGCTCATTTTACCAGTACATTTAAAATTGTAGAAGGTTTTGTCAGGAATTTTGGGCATCTTTGTTTAACTGAGTTGCTGAAAGTGTAGTATTTTGTTTCTGCAGTGTAAAACTGGTGTACACCTTCACTTGGGATTGTTTTGCAATCTGGTATTTCTAAGTGGCAGCCATTGTCCTTGCCCCTGTAGTGTAGTGTCTGAGTTTCTTGCTGCTTTTTATTACACAGTCAGTTGCTTATTACTGATTCTCTTTAAATAAGAATAAAGTCTTGCATTTGGGTTTTTTTAAAAGGTAGTAGGGATAACTTAGTTGTAGATAGTGGTAATCTTCTGTTTGGAAAAATACAGGAAATTATCTATCTTTTTTGAGTGTGTGCATGTATATGTGTGTATACACATAAAATTTATCAGTACAGACTTACTTTAGGAAGATCTTGGTATAACTGTGTCAGATAAGACCCAATTTACTTTAGTGTTTTAAAGTCAACAGGTTGTTTCAGTTGTGCAGTTAATAGCAGATCATTAGTTTTCAAGAACTGTGCCAACTTATAATGTTGGGAGAATAAAACATATATGAAAATCACTGTTGATTTTTTGCTTTAGCAAAGAAATATTTTGTATTTGCTGTCGTAGTGACAGCTTTAAATTCTCTTGCTTAAGTTAGCAAAATTATATCTATGCATATATATGCACACACATATATATTAAGGCAAATATTAAGGATGTTTTATTTCTCATTTGTCTTTCTGACTTCTTTTTTAACTCTGTGATGCAATAGTACAATTATTTTGAAGCAAAACCCCTTACCAACTCCATAGTAGGTGCTGTAGGTGGAATAGTGACATTTTCAATAGTTTGCTTAGTGAGCTGTATTTAAACTTAACCGAAAAATAAAACTCATCTATTGTAAATCACTTGATATGGACAGGATTGGTGTTGAAAGAAATTGGCAAAACTAATAGGTGGGTTAATTCCTTAATCTCTTGATAAGCTATCACTTTAGCAAAACTGATTTATTACTACCTCAAGACATCCAGTTGCATGGCTTTATCATCAGTTCTATTACTTCATCTAAGAAATTGTGGAAGGATGAAGTTGAAATCTTTGTGAGTTCTCAGCACTTGTTTCTGTGAATTAACATAAGTGATTTCTCAATATAGGAAAGCAGAACATAAGCATGTATTTAAAACTGAACATATGTTGGAATGCTTTCCCTTTCTAGGTCTTGGTTATTTGCTTATTACCACTTCTTTCTCTTTCTTTTTTTTTTCCCTTTGAATGTTGTTAATCTGCTGAATTATCACAAGAACTGACATTTTCCTTTCCAAATGGGTGCTGTTCAAAACAAGGTGCAGAGAAGTAAAAAAAAAAAAGGCTAACTGAGACCCCCACAAACTCCTAATATGCTTGCTTTAGTGTTCTCCCTTGTCCATATGGTAGGATGGAAAATGTGTTTAATGTCTGGTAATTAAGGAAGTCAAATGGAAAAACATAAATCTAAAGGTACTTGTTACTTACTTAGGGTTTGCTAAACAAAGCAGCAAAGCTGTCATTCATCATTTTAAAATTAATTGCAAGTTGATGCAGTAATAATTTTGTTTCTACACAAAGCTTTAAGTCACTGGCATAATTAAAACAGGGCTGAATTTGGACAACGGATTTATATTAGTATCTTATTAAAATTAGTTTTAATTAAATCTTAACAATTCAATATATGTTGAGTCTATTATCTACTTTTTTTCTATCTAAAAAAATGCTATCATATAATTCATGCCATAAATTTTAGTCTAATCAGGAATAACTGTTGGATTCTTCAAGAAAATTTGTGTTTCTGCTGTGCTGCTGATGCTTGGTAACTTTGGAGAAGAAAATTTTGGGAAAGATGCCAGTTCTACAGAGAAATTATTTTTTTATGTAGCAAGGAAAGTGGGAAACAAAACATGTCAGGAGGCAATTGGAGAAGTTCTGTTCCAAAAAAAAATAAAGCTCAACACAAAGTAACCCTGGAGCACTGACCATGTACTACCATGTTTGGCTTGTAGTTGTCAAACTGATGTAAACTGTATTCATGTTGTTTGAGAACAGACCTGTTTATAATGAGCATAGAATCAACAAGCTGACATAAAAATTGGAATCAGGAAAAGAAAATAGTTTTACCCAATTTCTGCTCTCCCCACTTAACATTTTTGCCATGTCTTGACTGTACCACATGGAATATTCTAGTTGCAAGGATGTAATCAATAGCTTTTTGCAGTACTAATGTGAAAACAAATACTTGGAAATCTTAGTCCCTTTTTTTCTTTCAGGACCACTACACCAGGAGAGACTAAACTTCTGGCTTCTGAAGTCTATGATGTCCTTCAGTCTTCCAACATGTCAGACATGGACAATGTGAATGAGATGAATTATCGTCGGCGGAAAGCACAGTTTTTCCTCGGCAGCACAAATAAGCGTGCCAAGACAGTGGTTTTGCATATAGATGGCCTTGATGATTCGGTAAGGAAACTTTCAGAGTTTGTGTAAATAAGGCATGCTGTACTGAGATTTATTTTAACCCCAGAAACCCAGTGAGGCTCCTTGTGTGACATCATCAATTGTCAGCAATTTCTGTGAATTGTATTTTGAAGCCCGAGATATATATAAAATATTGCATAAATTGAGCTTATTCAGAACACCTAAAGAAGATGCTTTAAGGCAGTTTTCTTGACAGTTTTTCAAGAAAGAATAGAAGTGAACAAGGTGCCTTCAGCATTTTTCACTTAAGGATCTCTCGTGGTTGTATAAGTGTGTTTATCTAAAAAAAGTTTCCTTTTAATTAAGAGAGATTTCAGACACTGGGAGTTTTTTTATTATTCTTAATTTAGAAATGCTGTATTTTCTTTGAGCTGGTTTTGCTGCATCTTTTCATTGTCTGTGAGATCTTTTCTACTGTAGTGACCAGAATGGCATTTGAATTAATGAGGTCTCACTGAGTCTTTATGTAATGTCAGAATAACTTCTACAGATTTATCTACCCTACCCCTGTAGATAACACCCCAGGGCCATGTTTGCCTTTTTACGGCTGCCAAACAGCATGTAGGCTGTTTAAGCATGTTATCCACAAGTGCCCTCCGGACTCTGTATCTTTCAGTTTTGTACCCATTTTAAATGATCAAACCTGATCCTTTGCTTTGTTGCTTTACATTCTGCCAAGTAAGCATGTCCACGGGCCCAGTTTACCAACAGCATACCCACTGTTCTGTTTTCATAAGACCATAGTTAATTCCTTTAGAAATAACATGCTGCTCTAGCTCACTTTATACAAATATTTTTTACAGTTTTGGCCTTCCAGCACTTGCTCTATCTAGAAAGGCAGTGCTTTGTCAACACCATTGGCTTTTCTACTCTGTGAAATTTTTTAAATTCAGTCCCATAGGTTGTTGTTTTTAAGCTTGTAGTTGATTTGTTTGTTCACAGGTATCTCCAAGCAAGAAATTTCATCCACTTCTACTTCGTGAGTTTAGATATTTTGCTTGTAGTCTAATTCTATCTTAAAAACATGTCTTTTTCTTCAACAAATGGAACTTAGCAATATTTGTGGAGTTTTCTCTCTGCAATGCTGAGGTAAAGATATTGTGAAAAAACATAGAGTATTTAGATATTCCTCTTTTAGAGAGCAAAACTGCAGGTAGATCACACCAGCATGTTTTCCTAGCTTGTTGTTAAAGGAAAATCTGGCTGTGCAGAGGCTGAGATAGCTGGTGTATGTAGCTCTGTATTTCATCATCTATTAAAGAGATGTTAAGAGGTGCTCACCAGAAGTTAAACATCCCCCTAATGCTGTTTTAAATGTTATGATAAGTTGGGACTGGGAGGGTGGTAAAGCTTGTGAGCAACAAAAGCCATTTAGTTTCATTCAATAGTTTATTCCTGACTCAAGTAGCAGAGAATATTAGGTTGCATGTATGAGTTTGAAAAGGCATTGTGAGTAAACACAGAGCTTTAGACACGGTGTTCTCAGTCATTTACATTTGTAAATTGAAGCTGCTGTTAGGAATGGTTGCAGGTCCTACAAATGCTTGTGGATTTCGAAACCTCAAATAGTAGATAATTGATTCTTTCAGGAAGAGAGGGGAAAGGTCATTTGTTGTTTAATGTGTTGTTTTAACTATAAGATCTAATAATCAAATTTGGTGATAAAGGTTAAAAAAAAGGCAGTAACTCAGGAGTTTGTGGCATGGCTCTCAGTTTTCTAGTCTGTACATTATAGTAGTATTTGTGAGTGGCATGGTAATCAGGGTTTGCTGTGTAAGGAAGTACCCTAAATTTTACCTGTGCCCATGCTTCAGGAGTACCATGCAGAAGTATGTTTAGTTGTGTATTGGTGGGGTTTGTGACTACCTGCCAGTCAAATGCCTTTTGCAAAGTATGTCTGTGCAGCAAAACTGGTGGCTGCCAAGCTGCCAGCTTTTTAAGGAGTTTGTGTGGACTTTAAGTTTTGTCTTTTAAGAAATGATTCACCAGTTATCTGATTACTGAAAGCCTCATTTTGAATTAAACTGAGGTGCCTGTGATTCGCCTGGGACTTTAAGAGTGAGAAGCTGAATTCTGTCACAGAATTGCTACACACCCATGTATGAATTTATTTTTTTAGGCTAAGAAGCTATGAAAGCATTGCTTCCTGTGTCCAGATGTAGGTTTCAATTTTCACTTCTGTAAGGCAGCCTATCATCTTTGCATCAAATATTTCCTTTCTATAGTAAAGGTAACCTATCTGACAAAGTTATTATTTGGAAAACGCAAAAATGTTAGCTATTTCAATACATAAACGTACACAAATGAATTGTTTCAATATATATGCTAAACTGCTTTAAAAAAAAACCCAAACTGCTTCAGTTCATTCTTCTAGAGATTAAAAGAATTTAATTTCCTTGTTGTGCATACAGTGAATACTGACTAGTGATTATTTGGTAACTAATGCAAATATACTTTGAAATAACTAAGTATTTAAAATCTTGCTGGAAAACAAAAAGTTAAGTATATAATTATTTTAAACCTGTGTAAAGGCTTGACAGTTTATTTCTGATAGTCCATCTTTTTTTATCCCCTTCTGTGCTAGCAGTCTCTCCAAGTATACTTTAATTCTTTTTGTTGCAACTGTCTTGTGCAAATATTAAAAGCAAAAAAAAAAATTGAACATTCTAAGGTAATGTAGCAGATGCAACTAGTAGGGGTCAATGTAATGTTACAGCACAGTAGGTGATGTCAGTTGCTTTCAACATAACACTCTGTGGGGTTATCAACCAAGTATTTTCCCTTTAAAATAAGAATTAGGCATGTGCTGTGCCATGATGTCTGTAAGCTGCCACAGATGAAGCAGCTGAAAGATACAACAGCTGCTTTGATGCATTCAGTCAGTATGGAGCCAAGGTGTCTGATAAATAGCAACTTAAACACTAACCACTCATCAATGAGCACTTCAGTCAATCAGAACTTAACCAGAGGGGACTGTTTAGCTGATCACACAGAGAAAAACATTCTTTGCTTTTCAGCACTTTTCTCTAATTATTTACAGTTGATTCCATCCTTCTTTGACTTTTAAAGTGTAAGCAAATTTTTCTTCTGTGGTAAGAGAGTCTAATATTTGTGCGCTAAAATGGAAGTCTTAGTTTTTCTGTTACTCAATCACACTTCTGTAACCATGTGCTTTGAGACATACAGGAGCACCTTAACAACTAATTGTGAGCATTTTCACATGGTATCTTTTTTAGTTGTGGGACTTTGTTTGTTTTTCAGTCTCGAAGGAATCTTTGTGAAGAAGCCTTGTTGAAAATTAAAGGTGTTATTAGTTTTACCTTTCAAATGGCTGTTCAAAGGTGCGTGGTCCGAATTCGCTCAGATTTAAAAGCAGAGGTAAGTGCTTTGTAACCCTCCAGATCCTCACATTATTGCCTTCTGTTGCACTGAGCTCTTGCTTTTTTCTGTGTATTTGTAGGCACTGGCAACGGCAATAGCATCAACCAAAGTTATGAAGGCACAGCAAGTTGTGAAAAGTGAAAGTGGTGAGGAGGTAGGATCTCTATCTTTCTAAATACCAATTGTTACAGCTCAACTGTATTTCAATATCAGCACCTCTGTGCCCATAACATCTGATAGTAGGCAAAATTTTTAGCCATGAGTGTTACACATCCAGTACAAGGGGAATCAAGGATATCCTCCGTCATCCATAGAACAGTTACACCGAAATTATTGTTCAGAAGAAGGACAAAAATACTGCAATTGATCATCTCCGTAATGACGTGAAAGGGGTCGCAGTGAACGTGGTGGGTTTTCCTGGTTGGAGTTGATGATGTGCTTTTGTTTCACACTACACTAAAAGGTTCTCTGTATTTACTCGATACTTTTACTTCCCTATTATGCTGAAGCTTGTGTATCTTCTAAGCATAGTAGATTCCATTTATGTTCTTGAACTGTAGGGCAATGGGGAGGAGTCTCACAATGTGCATGCCTGTTACCCTGAATGTGTATATATTATAACTTTGATTCATTCTTTTAAGTTACAACATTTGACATAATTTTCATCTGTTGCGTTTTACCAGATGCTAGTTCCGTTCCAAGATACTCCAGTGGAAGTAGAGCAGAACACAGATCTGCCTGAGTATTTGCCAGAAGATGAGAGCCCTACTAAGGAACAGGACAAAGCAGTATCTCGTGTTGGGTCACACCCAGAAGGTGCAGCAAGTTGGCTCAGCACAGCAGCAAACTTTCTATCAAGATCTTTCTACTGGTGACTTGTATTTGGTGTTGAAAGACTGTGTGAATGAACCAACAAGGGGGCCAGTTTTCCATTGTGTGGTGAACTGCCAAGTGCAATTTGCAATAAATCATCACGAAAATTTTAGATTAAGCAAATGTATGCTGCATTTTACATTTTATTGGATATTTGGCCTGATACGGCAGGGGTCAAAGGACAGAGGCCTCCAATCAAATTGTTCATTCATTAGTTTTTCATGTAGATTTTATTGCTTCACTTTTTAAAAATGGGTCCACTCTTATATACCAAATGTTTATGCTATACCTATAGAGCTTTAAGTTAAGTTAGACTTCACATGAAACAAATGGTAGAGAGAATCCATTCAACTCGTCTCAGGGCCTCTGTGAAAGAAAATCCTTAATAGCTCCTGTTGTACATTGAATAAAAAGCCCTTTTCATTTCTACATCCCTTTGGACTAACATTGTTTTGTTCAATTTTCTAGATTTTGACTCCAGAGAAAAATACAGTCTGCCTCTTTTTTTGGCCTTTGTTTTTGCCAGCCGTGTTCACAGCATGAGCACGAGGATCCCCTTTTGCTGTTAAACTAGAATCACTACAGACTTGAAATGTGTAACTCTTTTATGTATATAGATTTTTTTCCCAGCCTGCCCTTAACTATTGGAGTGCTTAAGATAGAAAAAAGGGACTGAAAAAACACAAATATGTATACATACATTGTACAGTAAATAAACTAGAACATATTTGTAATGATGGGTGTGACTGACTGATATATATATATATATACATATATATAACTAATAAATACCACTGACTGCTGTTTAGGCTAACTGGGAAGACTAGCAGAAAAAGCTGTGGTCTAATGTAGTGATGACCCATTGCAGTTCTGCCTGCAGAGAATAGAGGAATGTAGACTATATTTGATTAAGAAATGGTGTTTACTGTTAGGAAATATTTAATGGTAACTAAAACTTTAAACTTGAAGTATAAAGCAGGACAGAATGCTTCTTTTGCCACAGTGCCACACTCGTAAATTTTGACTCTTTTTTTTTGTTTGTTTCCCCCTATCAATCCCAATATGCAATTACTGTTTCCTCCTAATGCCTTTCATGAGACTCCCATGAAAATACATCAGCTTGGCTTAAAAACATATGCAGACAATTGGCTTTGCCCTGTAACGTACAGACAGTATAGATCTAAAGATGTCTTAGTAATTCCTGTGAGCAGAAGTGATAATAAAAGCAAAACTTCTGTAGGTAGAGAATAACATATATCTGAGCTGTTAGTAAACACTGTGCATAAGAGGATTCAGTACACAGTGCTTGAAAGCTGCAGTGCCCCTGCTTTGTTGCACCAGAGAAATACAGCTGAGAACTTTGAAACATGTTATAAACGTTGTTATACAGTGCTTTTTTGTGGTAATGTATTTGCTGTAATATGAATCATATTTACCACTTGGAGACTCCGAAAAGAAATTTAATGCATCAAAGTTATTCTCCTGTGCCTATGCACAAGGAATAAATAAAAAAAACCACACAGGCTGTCATACTACTACAGAAATGCTGAGGATATGATAATGTAAAATAATAATAATAATAATAATGCAGGTCAGAGTTCACCCACCCAGGTTAATTGTCATTCTAAGAAAAAAAAAAAAAAACCCAAAATCTTGTTGGCAGACTAGATGTCTCATGTTTTTTAATATATCTAGTTTATTTTTGATTCAGGTTTACACGCACAGATTGAAAATACAGGCTTTTCAGAGCATGTATTGCTTTAAATATGTAATGCTCTTCATATTGCTGTCTAGATTGTTACAGTACCAAATGTGTTTGAAAAGTCCTCTGTTCTATAGCCATGAATGCAGAGTTTTGTTTTTCTGCATTAACATCTGTTTGTATTTGCATTACTGCACATCTATTTACTAAAAGACTACACCCTTTGGATATTAATGGTTCAATACCAGTAGGTATTACAGTTTGTTTGTGCATTCGGTCTGTAGGTGTGCTTTTATGACAGTATTGCAGCTCTTGTAGAACAGTTTAAGGCATCTGTAAAAGTTTTTGAAATACATTGTAAAATAATAAAGGATAATATAACTAAACAAAGCATGACTGGTGCCTTTCTAAATGTCTAAAGAAAATCTGATGCCTTCTTAAATGTTCTGCCATTCTTTTAAGCTGCTTGTGGTTTTAGAAGCGTGTTCATCTTCAGTTTGACAGCAAGGAATGCGGGTGTCCAGTTTTAGTGACTCCTTTGCTGTATATCACAGCAGGTCTTTTGTATGTGTGTAGAACATGCTTACATTTCAAACAAAGTTTTTTGTAAAAAGTAGGTAAGCAGATGATTCTTGAGGACATTATCTCAAATTGATTCTTAGGGGGCTTTTTTGGACATTAGCTTTTTTTTTTCATAACTGATGCTATGTAGGTCATATTTCATTAGGGAAATTAAGAAAAATCAACACTTCTGGAGAAATTTCTTTGATAAAACTGGGCAGGGGGAAGCCGTAACACAGACTCATTAATTTTATGCTTGTACTTTTTCAGAGGTCATATGAAGAATAAGAAAACCCTTTTGCTCTGACCTAAGGATGTGACAAAAAAAAATTACTGCAAAATTAGAGGCTTCTAAAAAGAAGCTGAACTGGGAGATGTGGCATTGGTATTGCATTGCCAAGTTGCAAAGTACTCAGTTGCCAAGGAAGTCACTGCTTACATCATGGTGGAAGCTCCTGAATTGTCCTAGGGTTATCGCTGTGTACAGCATAATGGAATAATCACTACCATGTTTCCTCATAATAAGAGTAAATGCTGATGGGATAGGTAGAGGCAAAATTGAGGTTCATAGCTGTGCCTCTGTGTGCAGCTGTCAAAGCACTGTAAGCATTCTGCAGTACAGTGAAATAAATTATACTCTGGCTTTCCCACTCCAAATCACCTATGGCTTATTCTGTACAAAAATAGCTGATGTGGCTGAGTTTTGCCACAGGCTGTGTAAGCTGGTGAGGGGGGTGCTGTGTGGGGCTAATTTGGAAGAAAACATTGACTACCTAGGCAGATGCAAACTGGCAGGTGTGAAGTACTCCTGTAACTGCCTGCAACGTAAAATAAAATATGGGTGCTCCTTTTTGCCTCTGACAACGTTCTAGCTGTCAACTAGCAGAGTTTAAAAACACAACTAATAAAAATTAGCAGCACCACTCCTTCCTATATTCCTTTGGCAGAAAGCTGGATCATACAGTTTTTCCTGTTTCTTTGTCTGTAGCTAATTATTCAGAGTTCCTAAAACGTTAACAACCTCTGTCTGGTAAAATTAAGGGTTGAAAGCAGATAGAGATGAGAATAACATCTCAACCCATCTCTGATGCTGATTGTAATTCTTCAGGAAAAGTTGAAAGCACATGATTTGGCAAAAGGGAGTGAGTGGAGGGGTCACTGGAGACTTCTTCAGTGAGGTACAGCATCTAATTAGCCCCAGGGGTGACTGCCTGTTGAGATTCCTGCTCTAAAGCTTAGTATAAAGCTGTTAGAAAAGGAAATTGTCCCATTTGTAGTTTACAGAGGGCAGGCAATGGTCTTTGTTTAGCCTGCATCGCAGATTTTGAATAGGGTTGAAAAAAGCTGATTTAAATTTGCAGTATACTTTGCATGTATATAGATAGCACATAGAGAGCAAGTCTACCTCTGTGAGCTGACACATGTGCACATCAGAATTACATTATTTTAAAGTTTCTTCAAGTTACTGTTCATTTATGTGCATGCCGCACTATGCAAGTGACGGCAAGAGTTAGATCTTCCTCTGTGGAATAAATTAAGATCCCTTAAAGCAGTTAAAATCTCAAGATGCAAACACATCTCAGAGGAGATGCACACTGTTAGCAGATTTTTGTGCCAGTTGTCATGGTAGAAGTTGTTTATTGTGTTAGGATCTGAAGGCTGCTATCTGGATCAAGTTCCCAGCAGCTCTCACTCTTCATGGCTACCAAGATACAGAACTTGGTAGCTAAATAATTTCTGCAATGTTTAATACTTGCCCAGTGGCTACAGTTCAGGTTGATCAGCCACGCTGCTTTTGCTACTCTGACTATTGTTTCTAAGAAGCTGAATAAAATCACAAGCAAAACCAAACCTCTTATGTCAAAAGCACTTCTGTGCCAGCAGTGCATGGCACTATGTCTGACTGGCATAACAAAGGTCTTCTAAGTAGCAGTTACAGAAATCTGAATACCACAAACCCACCATATAACAGGAGTGTTGTTTTCATTTCCTATCAGAGCACTGAGTTAAGTTTAAATACAGAAAATAAGGGGTTACTGTTTGAGGTTTGAGGAAACTTTGCTGCTTCGAACCTCTTCTCTTTGAGGTCCTTCAGGCTCATGACATGCTAACCCCCAGTGCAGGGAATTGCTGTGTCAGCTTCTCCATGGGAGCTGCCCCTCTGGATGTCTGCTGGTGAAAGGAGGGTGAGATCCCTTGTGAGCCCATGGCGAGCTAGCAGGGAGCAGCTGGCACACTGTTCACACCTAAGATCCCACAGACACGTGAACATACATACACACAAGGTCTTTAAAAAAGGGTTTTTCTACTGACCTCATTTTACTGACTGCACAACAGAATCTGTTTACCCAAATTGCTCAGGAATCCTGGGAAGTGAAAAATTTTGTGAGCTGTCTCTGATTCTTAGTTCATGCTTCACTTCATAAATAAACTGAAACACTTTCCATTTCAAGGGAGACCTTTGCACTGTCAACTTCTCTGGGCTGGAGTACGAAAGCCAAACCTGTCACAAGCAACTTTCCTTATTGAGTTATACGTTTGCTGCATCAGGATGTTGAAAGGCACGGTCAAAAGCCAATTTTCATCTCAAAATAGTCCTTACTGATTCGTTGGAGTTCTAGGTAGCAAAGAACTTTTAGGTAACAAATACCCTTTTAAATTGTTTAAAAAAACACAGCTATCTTTGCATATGTTGTATTTCAAAGGCTTTGCATAATGTGATCTATTTCAGCTGAGTTAAACACCACCCTGACCATGGTATTTGTGTTCTTTCCAGCAATTAATGTTACTAGTTGGTTTTAATCTTTAACATTTCTCTAAGGAGGTGTTGTCTCCTTTCTAGACTCCCCATATACACAGTATTATATATCTTATATAAATGTGGTGTTTCTTTTTAATTACTTGTCAAGAGCATGTTTTGGTTAAACTCCCTTCCTGCTCCTGTGTATAGCACAGGTAGAAAGTGACAGCGCACCAAAGTGTCTCTTTTGTGGTGTGACCTTTTGGTTGTGCTTCCTTCACTGGGCAGGTATCCATGGTGTATTGTTTTGTATTTAACTAGGTAGATGATCCAGCACAGGCGGTCCTGGTTTTGAGAAGGCTGGGAGGGAGTGGAAGGAAGCTGGAAGGCAATTCAAGAGACTTTGCTTCTGCAAATGGCTGCTCCTCCTGGCCAGAGGAGTGTTGCTAATTTAGCTTTACATGGGGCTGTCTAAAGGTGAGGATTTAATTTGCATTACTGCAAGACTAGTTTTTTTTTTTTTTTTTGGGAATAAAAACTTAAACTGCCATAATGGATTTTTGATTGTAAATCTCTGTATTATTCATATGGAAGTCCTATGTTCAATATTGACAATGCCATTCAGGTTCATAATCTCTGTATAAAACTAGAAGCTTATACGTTGTCCTTGGATTTCATGGCTTTACCTCCTTTGCTACAACAAATATGTGCTGTAATGTTTTAGCAAATAACCATTACTGTTTATACACTGTAATTCAGTGGGATGTAGTAAATGGTGTATTTTAAGGAGTCTATTTCTTTGCATATAAAATACCTGTAAAGCTTACTGAAGGTGAAGAGTGGCTACTACTTAGCTCTCAATTGTTGGCTACATTACTGAAACAATGAAGATATATCACCCACTATAATAGGGAAATAGCAGCCATTTAACATAGGTGAGCATTAACTCTGTCATTTAGGCTGCTGAAGCAATCTTATGGTTATAGTCAATGTAGCTGCTTTTGTTTCTCCATATGTGTAGATGTTCTGGTGTATAAAATGCATTGGTGTTTGTAACAGTAAATTACGTGTGCTCAAAGGATATTCCTGCTCTTTAAATGAAGTTATATCCAAACCTTTCAATAGGCTAAGCAAATATAAAATAAATAATGACTGTTTTTTGAAATCTTTTTCACTGTCATAACTTCAACAAGAAAAATTCTCTGCCATTCTGCAAAATTTTGTTCTAAGAAAAAAAAGTAAATAGCATTTTTGTAAATAAGCCTTCACTGTGAAAACAGCTTCTTGATACATAATTTCAAAATGATTATTATAAAATAGGTGTGTGTTACCCTCTTCAAAGTTAGGAACCTGTAAATAAAAGCTGGCAATGGCTAGTTCTTCAGGCATGTCTCAGAAGTCATGCCCTCTCTGATAATTATGTTTGTAGTTCATATTTGTGTGACTGGCTAAAGAAGTTATAAAGAATGTCATATTGTGCCGTTTTCCTTTTTCTTCAGCCTTCCACACACATCACCCCCAGTATAATGAACCTGATGTAGGTAAAGCTAAATAGTCAGTTGCAATTCAATTAGTCAAGGGTCTATGATTTTATTATGAAATTATGAAAAGAAAATGGTAGTTATTAGGATAAAGCACCAAAAATAACTTTAGAAATTAAAAAATTGTAATGTGTCTAAATTTTAAAAAACACTTTTTTGAGATGCTGTTCATAATATACATAGGGGAGCATGATGCAGACCTGTCTGTAGAATGGATGGATATCTGGTTAACTGCAGTGAGACCTACACCTGACAATTATTTGTGAAGACCCTGAATGTCTAAGAGTTTCCTGCATCATTTAAATTAATTGAGTAGGAGGAAGAGAAGGAAAAAACCTAATGCCACAAAATGAAGTAAAAGCTTGAATGTAGCCCAGCCCTTCCTGGTCCTTCTCTGTCCCTCATCCCAACACCACTAGTTTGCAGCAGGGTCTGTAAACAGAGATGTGGGGAGGAGCAGACGCTTTGCTCATGTGAGACTGGCACTGAGTGGAAAAAGTTGTTGTTCCCATTTGCTCTGAGATACTTCAATATTCCAGTAGAGGTAGCTCATAAAGACCCACATTCTGAAACTGAGCTTCTATCCTTAGAAACCCCTTTTTGACCAGCCAAAATGTTAGTACTCTAGGACCAGTGTTTCTTCTGCAAGGTCAATGCCATGCTATTTTGGCTAAACAACAGTATGGTTGTCTGTGTGTCTGGCTTGTTGGACAGTCAGTCACCATCAAGGAAGAGAGAGAAGGTGGTCTTTAAATAAATTCTCCTTTTGGGGAGCTGTAAGGATACTTAAGTTTAGCCTTCATCTGTGTGCTGTGTGCCCACCTCTAAAGAGATGTGTACTTAAATACCATTCCTTCCTTCAGGATAGGAACACCCAAACCCAAAATGCCTCACTGAATCCTGAACCCTGAGCCAGCTCTCAGCTGCTGAGTGATGGGTTTAGGATCATGCAAATGAATGATAAGAGGTACCCAGCAAACTTCCAGTATCTGGTCCCAGTGACTACAGCCCATCTCGAGTACCCACCTACTCCTAGACTGAAACGGCAGCTGGCATCAGCTACTCAACCAATCCAATTTACTTTCCATCACACCATTACTACAACCTCCCTCCTCCATCTGTGTAAACATATGTCTTTGTTAAACACCACCATTTGTACAGGATAAAAATTGTCAATGCTGACAAAAATGCCCCCACATAATGCTGTTGTGATTGCAATGTTGTCCTTAAGCTGATTTTAAAGAAGTCTGTGAGCTGATCAACATCTTCCACTGCTATTCGTGGGAAACTTTCTTTGATAAGAATAAATAATTTAAAAATGTCTTTATTTCATCCATGGGAGATGTGTTCTCACTTTCCTGAGACAAAGCTCTTATAAGCCACTTATTAATTATCAGTAGCAGTTTGCAGTGCCACAGTAATACCCCAAAGCAATGGCTGTTCCATGAATAGTTTTTTCTAATAATAGTGTCTTGGCAGGGACATATTTCCTTCATACTTTTCTGAGGCTGGCCCTTAAATCTGGCAGGCAAAAGTTAAAAATCTGAAGAAAGTTACTGATGAGTGCTCCTTGTACCAGCTTTTAAGAAATAACCAGAACTGGTCTCCATAAAGGAGTTTTTCCTTTTTTCCATAGCAGAGTGCAGTATTACTAGGACTGTCCTACAAGGTGACTGAATTCCAGCATATCCTAGGGCCTCCACTCTCTAAACCCAAGAAATAATATAAAGTGGATGAGGGTATCTGTTTACACAAAGAAAATTGCTGTGAAACATGAGAAGGCAAAGCTAAGAACCAAATTTGTCCCCTGCCAAGGGGAGAGCTGTTCAACAAACTGGACACCCACCAAAATTGTGCAGTGCTTTTTGCTAGGCCATCCTGCAAAATGCTGGCTTGAGCAGCATGAAACAGGGAAATTGGTTTGGGTTCTATGACCTGAGCTTTTTGCTCTTCAGGACCTTAACTCCAGACACTTAAAATTAACAGTTCCCTTCATAGAAAAAAATAAATTCAAGGATGTTGGGAGTTCCAGTCTTGGTGGTGTCTATCAGCACAGAGTGTGAGATCCTCAAGCAAGTAAGTATTTTTCTTTTGTACAAACCTCCTTCTTTTAGTGCACACTTTGTTCCTTGTTTTTGCTCTTATTACAATACTCTTGTTGTCATCATCATTGTAGTCCTTCAGCCTTTCAGTCCTTATAATACTAAATATGGAAATGTAGTTCCCACAAGAAACTGGACTTAAATTCCCCTAGGATTCAAACCCAATAATTTTGTTTCTTGTTTGTTTTATCATGCTGTTTGGGTATGCTAGAGTGCAGTTCCATGCTTTTTTCCCATCATTTCTGCAGCTGTGAGGATTAGGGATGCTTGTTTTTTAATGAAAATTGAGATTTTGTGGCATTCTTTTCCTTACAAATTGGGGCTTTGTATCAGAAAAACAAAAAAAACCAAAAAGTTAAAAGAGTTTTTCACCCTTCTTACTTTGCTAATTCCTCACTGGGCTCAGCTTCATTCTGCTGTTTCATGCAACCTATTCCTGTTTCCCTGGCTTGGTGGTTTTGAAGCATTCAGAGTCTTATGGATTGTTTATGTTTTGCTTTGTTTTCTTTTGCCCGCTTTGCTTGCCATAACTCTGCATCTCAGTTTTCAACCAGGCAAAGCAGGATAACAGGGCAGAGAGTTTCTGCTCCTTTAGGATTTGGTAAAATGAAGTATTTGAAACAAGTCAGAGAGACTTGACTGAGCAGCACTGGGCCAAGATACGAGGGGGCTGTTAGTAAATCTCACTCCACACATATTATGAAGTCACAGAAATTGTCTCTGGGATGTGAAGATTGTGAAGAGAAGCTGTATCACCTCCCCTCCTGGATGATTCCTGTATAAATGAAAATGTGGGATATCAGGAAACTCCTTTATTCTCTGTTTGAAAGTATTAGTCTCTCCTCCTGCCAGGAGCCTGGGTGGCTGCTTGTGCAACCCACTTGGGCAGACAGGAAGGACTCCTGGACTTCTACTACCACCAGTTCAGGTATTCTTGGTAGTTGGTAGTCTGGCCTTATTCCCCAAGCTGCTACTTAGTGATTGATGACTGTGTAAATGTTATGAAAATTCTGAAGAGGCACTTTTTAAAGGGCAGTTCTGATGGAAAGGGAAAACTCTCCCCCACCTCCTCCTCTTCCAGCCTCTGCACCTGCAGTGCTGGCTTGGCTGATGTTCCATCTCCATCTCATTGACCATGCCAAACCTCCTGCATGAAGGGGCAAAGGGAAGGAGGGATTGGCTGACTCCCCACATAAACAGATGCTTGCAGAAACACCTAAAGTTAACTGAGCCTCTAGAGTCTAAAGTCCTAAAAGGACTGCATGGCCACACTGGTTTCCTGCTGCAAGGGAAGAGACTTTAGGAAGAAACAGCACTTTTACGGTGTCTCAGGTGTTTGCCCATCTTTTGGCTGCTGCAGCCTGCACCCATTTCCATTACTTGTGGACCCGTGTCAAACACAGGAGCTGTATCCTGGGCCTCAGCAATGCCACTTGGCCACCAGCTGATACTGCCAGCTCTGAGACGTTCTGTCATCCTGTTGAAACAACTGCACATTAAACAAGATGGAAAGCTAGTAAGTCACAGAATCACAGGTTGGAAAAGACCTCTGAGATCAGTGAATCCAACCTGTGACCAAACACCACCGTGTCAAAGTGCCACGTCCAGTCTTTCCTTAAACTCCTCCAGGGATGGTGACTCCACCCCCTCCCTGGGCAGCCCATTCCAATATCTAATCACTCTTTCTCTGAAGAATTTCTTCCTAATGTCTAACCAGAAGCTCCCCTAGTGCAGCCTAAGACTGTGACCTCTCGTACTCTCTACCTGCCTGCGACAAGAGGCTGGACCCCTCCCCTGGCTACAGCTTTCTTTCAGGGCGTTGTAGAAAGCAATAAGATCATCCTTGAGCCTCCTTTTTTCCAGGCTAAATACTCCCAGCTTCCTCAGCCCCTCCTCACTGGACTTGTGCTCCAGACCCTTCACCAGCTCCGTTTCTCTTCTCTGGCCCCGCTCCCGCGCCCCGGTGTCCCTCCCGCGCCGCGGGTCGCCGCCAGCCGCGCACCTGTTGCGGTTTTGCCGC
>VXBC01010658.1:339351-468815 GCA_013399945.1 Ploceus nigricollis
TGCCGGGCGCGGCGGGTGCGCAGCGGGGCGGCAGCACTAGATGGCAGCATGGACGTGCCGATGGCCGGGAGGCGGCAGGGAGCGGGGAACGAGGAACGAGGGAGGGAGGGAGGAAGGGAAGGAGACAGGGAGCGAGAGAGCAGGAAGCCCGCCCGGGAGTGCTGGCACCGCAGCCCCCGGCTCCTTCCCGGCTGGGGTGAGAGGCTGTAGATGTCTGCCCTTTTTTGACTCCTTTGGATATTATTTTTGTCTGTTTGTTTCTTTTAAATGCATTCTTTCACTTTTCTGACGAACTTTGTGTGGTTTTCATAGATGGAGCATTACACTTTCTTTGTTCTCAAATGGGTCTCATGCTTACATTTCTTCAATTTTTTATTTTGTTGGGGTTTGTTTGGGTTTGGATTTTTTTAGAAAAAACCCAGGAAGTGAGTTTTGTCGCTAAATAAAGACCACTGTTTATTTTTTACAATTAATTTATTCATAACTGCATATAAAGTGCTACAGACAATCTTAATGACCCGTGAAATGGAATGGATAGTGGGTTTTGTATGTCTGTGTGTAAATATCTGCAGATTTATGCTCTGTGTGCCACCTGCTTGAGTGACAGAAGTCCTGAGCTGATCTACCTGACAGTAGTGCAAGTACAGGATAACTTAATCCTAGTTTTATCCCAAATGTAACACAAATCAGGATTCAGCCCAGGTTCTTTGCAAATAAATGCCCCCTTCTAGGTCATTCTTTGATTCCAGAGCAAGGAACATTCCTTTTGGTTCAACCTTCAGACCCATGTTTGAGCCAGGCCCCAGGTATTGCCAAGGAGTTTGTAGGTTTGGTTTGCATGACCGGTCTCAGGGGCTGGTGGTCGGCTCTCAGACCTGCCCAGCACATGGCAAAGGCTGCTGTAACAGGTTTTCACCCAATGCCCCATCACTGTTGTCGCTTCTGGCTGACTTTAAAATGCAGGGATGTGAGCAGTACCTCTCTTCTTCATCTGTTCTGGTGTTTCTCATGGTGAATGAGGAATTAGTGAGAAGCACAAAATGTGTTTCCTGGAAGTGGCTAAAGGTTTTGTCTGTGTGTGTTTATTTTTCTTTTGGACTGTGTTGTGCCTCATTCAGCATTGGGAGCAGGGATGGCAGCCTGGCTCCTCCCTTCCTAGAGAGAGCTGATTCCCCTGCAAGGATGGTGCTGGCACCACGAGAACCTCCTGGCTGCTGTGGCTGTGGGGTTGGTCCATGGGTGTGTGGAAGGTTGAGTGAGGTAAAGGAGAGGTCTGCACCCTTCAGCTATGCTGGTATATGTAAAGTTAGGCCCAGGTTAATGCAGCCAAAATTTGAGCTCCAAGTTTCTCCTTTAGAAAGTGATGCTCTTCCATTCTGTTTTGCTCAGCTTCTAAAATATAGAGGAATTAACTGTGAAATTAGAGGAAACTAGTGCCACTGTTATGGAGACAATCAATAGAGAATGGGCACAAAAGGAATTTTAATTTAGAACCTAGAAGATCTTTTTCACAATGCCATGTATGCACTTTATTCCAAAGGACAGAAAGCAGAGGCAAGTATTTTTTTCTGTTGTAGGCCTTGTTTAAAATGTATTACTGGAAGATCAGTTGACTTGGTGGGTATGGATGCATGTATGTGTAGGAGAGAGAAACGTTGTGTGTATTCATTCAAAAGGCTCTTTTTGTTACCTGAATGCTTCTGAATAGACTGTCTGTTTATAGACTTCTTCCTTCTCCCCCACAGTGCATATTCATTACCATATCCTATGTTATATGTAAGTACAATTTCATAAAATTGCTGCAGGTGTAAAGGCTTTGATATTCTAGCAGCGTGTAATAAACAGGGCACATGGTCATGGTTATTTCCCTCATGGGACCTTTCCAACAGAAGTCAGCTTGGTCTGTGGCCACAGCTGCTGACCAAGAAGACCTGCCCACAGAAATTTCAGGAATAGCTTTGTGTTCTGGTCCTATCTGACCTTGTGTCAGGCTCTGGTTGTAAGTGCAGCTGAAGATGCCGGTATAAAGTTCACTGATGTTTGTGTCATGATTATATTCCCTTCTCACGTCTCTAGGCTATTTCCTTGAAAAGAGTCTGACATATTAGTAGAATGGACTGCTTAAAACTAGGAGTCCCATCAGTGAAATAAAAAATAGGGATTGAATAATGCCATTTAAAAGTGGATGATGATACCAGTATTCCATAGAGAGAGAGAAGCAATAAATGAAAGTTGTGGGTGTTACTGACTATGCTACCAAATATTTTCATACCAATTAAAATGTAGTGCCACTAGAGATGTTTTCTTCATAATATGAGACAGAAGTACAAATACTGACTCAGAGAATGACAGTGGGGAAATGAGCTTGTGCCACAACAGATGTATAACAGGAGAGAGGCACATATAGCAGAGTGATTCAGGAAAAAAAAGGCATAGGATTGCTTGTTATGGAAATGACAGAATTTGAGGTTTCTGTTGTGGGGACAGAAAAGAGAACTTCTCCTGGCAGTCAGTCAGAAATAAGAATTTACTGTAGGCCTTTAGAAATGTTCCAAATGGCAAACCTAGATGGTTGTGATCCTATGATTTAGGCTGAGTGCAAAACTTGAGGTTTTTTTATCTTTTCATAGCAAGTCAAACATAGTTGTTATATGAATACCTCCCAATTTACTATGGGGTATTTTGTCCATAGTGAGGTTCGCAGTTTGAAGCTCAAGACTTGGAAAGTTTCCTGTGACTTTTGTTCCTACAGTATGGACATAATCAAAAGGGAATTTGGGGAGTCTGAATTCAATTTGGCTTCAATTGGACATGTTTCCAAGGTGCACTCATAGAGGAAAAAATATGCTCATGTCAGCCTCTGTGTTGTCCTCTTCACAGCGTACATTCAACAGTTCAGTGCACAAAGACTATTAGTTCTTTGTTTTTGCCTCTTGCTGTCTTACTAGTGAGATGAAGAAGCAACAGTGGGAACTGGAAATAGGAACAAGCTATTGAAGAGAGGCATTTTGTGAATCCAGAAGCAAAATGAGCACGCTTTCATTAATATTTTAGCAAAACTGGATTCTTTCCCCAATTAAAATAATGCTATAAAATATCACAGATCCAACATCTGCTGGATCTTCATTAGTTTAATTGTTACAGTTAAATTTCATGCAATTTTAGTGGCAACACTTAAAACTGAAGTAAAGAGGGTGCTTTTCCTTCCAATACCTTTGTGCAATAGAAACTTGTGCTCCTTTCCTGATGGTCTTTGTGATACCACTTTAGGATTAACTCTTATTGCTTCTTCTGTCTCCAGGTAGAAAAGTTCTTTGTTATGGACAGTAATTTTTGGTTGGTGATCCCAGAGCTATATTCCCTGCTGTACCTGTATGACTTACGTAAGTCATCCAATGTTTCACCCTTTAGCTCTAAGCAGGGCAAATGAAGGCATCAGGTTTTCCCCCTGGGTGGTTAATGACAGTGTTCCAGACTGGATGTAGCTGCAGAGGGAGTTGGATGCCCTGTGCCATCTCAGCTGAGGTACACACACCAAACAGGGAAACATCAGTTGGAGGGCAAAGCTCCTTGCAGCAGTGATCCCATTAAGACCACACATATTAAAATGAACACATACTTCTACAGCTATGCAGAACCTGTGTCAATTCCTCAGACTTGTGTCTGAGGATTTATTAAAGGTTAATCTACAATTTCTTTTTGTTTCTTCCTCAAATCCCTGCTAATTGGATCAGACCACTCTTAATCTTCTTCTTTTCAATTGACCCTTGAGATGATTAGACACACTAGATACTTCTAGAGACTAATCTTTTTAAGAAACTGCAACACTAGCGACCTCCATAGGAAATATCCCTCCCTTTATTATCCTAAATGGCTATTTAGTGTCTAACAGGGACAAGCATGATGATCTTGACACTGAGGAACATGAATTCCATTGATGTGACTGTGTACCTTTCATGTTGTGAGCAGAGGAAAAGGAGGATGATCACACAGCTCTACAGTCAGACATGTAATAGCCTCTCCCTCCTTTTTTATCGCTCATATCTTCCTTACACTGAAAGTTCCAAAAATAGTGTTTTATGGTATTCATGTGAGTTAAGGTAAAAAAGATGGGCTGATATCTGGAGATCCAGACCAAATCAAGGTGTCATGAGAAGTCGGGGGAAAGGGAGACAAGTAGCTACCAGTGGGCTGCTGAAGGAGGCAAAGTGGGTGGATCAGGATACCTTAAATAGCGGTAAAGATGACAGGATGATGTGAAGTATCTGTCAAATCCCAGCATTACTAAGTTCAGAAATGCTTGGTTAACTTAATGTACAGTCAGCTGCAACCTGGAGAAAGAGGGGGTCATTAGTTGCTGTCAATTCTCTCTAGACATGCCTAATTTCACTATTAAGATCAACTATTTTGTCATGGTTTCCTCTTACTTAGCCTGTGAGGTTCAAGGGTGCTACTTATGGAGCATCAAAGTAAATACATGGCAAAGAACGTCAAACATTGCCAAAAATAGGGACAGGAAGTTCAGCCTTCTGGAGCTGTAGTGGTATACAAAGAAATGTCAGAAAGAACAAAAGGTGGTGCTTTAATGCATTTCTGTTCAGTGCACCACAATCCAGCTGCATATCTACAACCATTAAAATATACAAACACCTTAAAATAATGTGGAATCAAAAGAATCTTAAACTGGCCTTTGCACTTTGGAGATAAGGAGATGCCTGAAATGGAGGATAGGATATAACCATACAATTATTACTCCTTTTGCTAACTTTGTGCCTGGATGAAAGAGATACTCAGAATACTGGAGTCTCATTAACTGCTTGCTGATAAGCTGTCCGACTGCTTGCTTCTCATTCAGCTGGGAGAAAATTCATTTCCCACTGCTTGGCTTGAAATGCTGAACAGTTGAGTTTATTAATTTTTATCAATATACCAACAGTGGCTTGAAGACCCTTTCTCTCAATACCTTCTCTTTTTAGAGTCTTGACAAATGCTGCTGCTCTGGCTTGCACAGCCGCACATCACAGGGTCAGAGGTCTTGGGCTCACACGGGACAGGATTTTAATAAACACGAAAAGCAACGCTAGGCTGTCAGTAGGTGGTGTGCCAGCATGGAGTTGAGTAAGTCATAACACAAGTGAAACCCTTTAGGTTTAGATTCTTCACTACCCTTTGCAAAAGCAGAAATAGAACCAATATCCTGATTGACAAGCTAGACCATGGAAATCTGCTGTATGCACATGCACATGTGGTTCCTAGTGTAGTAATCCAGACCTGATCTGCACAGTAAAGGCTTTCATGCAGCACACATAGATCTCATAGCTGTGTCTCTAATAGGTAAAGTGTTGGACCACTTGGTTGAAGAGTCCTGTGTATGTGTCATAATCACATAAGTTAAATTCAGCTAGCTGCTTGTAGAGCTGTCAGCCTGAATGCTCTTGAAATTAAGCTTTCACGGTTTGCCATCTGGGTCCTGTATGAAGGCAGAAATGTTTCCCATCTCTAGTACCATGTATTAAGAGACAAAAATTGAAGTTTTCTATACACCTGCCAAGCCCACATCTTGGTACCAATTATGGTTGAGAGTTTTCTTGGAAAAACATCCATATTACAAAAATGAATCTTTTTGATAGTGTATTGGATGCATTTAGTTTAGAAGTTTATGTTATGTGTGACTGGAATTGCACGCTTGTCATCATAACTGTAGTCAAGCTTTGATCTCTTTACTCAGTCCTCATTCAGACAAGAATCTCACTCACCTGTGTGGTCTGAAGTGGCTGGTAAGTGTCCTACTCAGACCTGGTGAGGCACATCTGGAGTGCTGTGTCCAGTTCTGGACTCCTCAGTACAAGAGAAATATGGAGCTTCTGGAGCAGGTCCAGTGAAGGGCTACAAAGATGAATAAGAGTCTGGAGCATCTTGCTTATGATGAAAGGCTGAGGGGGCTGGGCCTGTTTGGCCTTGGGAAGGGACAACAAAGAGAGGTCCTCATCAGTGTATACAAGCGCCTCTTAATGGGGAGTGACAAGAAGATGGATCCAGGTTCTTGTTGGTGCCAAAAAATAGGACAAGAGGCAATGGGCAGAAACTGATGCACAGAAAGTTCCACTGGAATATTGGGAACTTCTTTACTATGTGGGTGACTGCGCACTCTGGAAAAGTTGTGGAGTCTCCCTCACTGCACACATTCAAGAACCATCTGGACACAATTCTGTGCCATGTGCTCTAGGATGACCCTGCTTGAGCAGGGAGGTTGGACCAGATGACCCACTGTGGTCCTTTCCAATCTGACCCATTCTGTGGTTCTATGATTCAGTATTTAACCCTCCAATCATTAGGATACAATTGTTGATGAGATTTAATTCAGGACGGCTTGGCCCATAGTGGTGGTTTTATATTACCTTAAGAATAATGCAAGGTGACATTTATGAGTTTTTGATAGGAATGGTTTGCATCTGCTGAAGTAATAGCATTTTTAAAGATATGAGATAATTGGCAAGTGTTTTGTTCAAATTTTAACTGTTCTTCTGCATAAGTCTCCATTTCCATCTACAGGTGAACTAATGAATAGTCCTGTGTTTGTTTTGATTGTGTCACCAACTCTAACTTCTTGAGATTGCAGGGAGATAAGGTCTCTTCACAGCCCTAAGGTGAAGAGGCAGGAGGTGGCTGCAATGGAGCATGGCATAGCACCATGCAATCCTGTTGAAAACCGTGTGCCTGGATGAAAGAAATTCTCAGAATATTAGTGTGTCATTAACACAACTACAAAAGGTAGCTAGATAGGAAGGTGAGTATAATCACTGGAGAGCATTGGAGTAATACATTTCTGTTCCTAAGTTAGAAACAGAGATTTAGCTCTGAAGGGTGAGGTGAAGTGTGTGTCTTGCTTCACTCCAAGCTATCCTAGTCCCTCCTTGCAGACCTTGCAAGCTGGAAGTCCTGTAGCCTTGGTATAGATGGATGGGAACCAGATGAGTGAATGGATGGTTAAAGACACACTAAAGTCCTGATTTTGGTCGTATTATGGGTGTGATGTTTATGTAGAACTTACATGTAAAGGCTCACATCCCTCTGTTTCAAGCAAGTGTCTAAAGATACTGAAACCATTGCAGTTGCTGGGGTGTTGTGCACTTTATGATTGTGTATTGGAGATATTTTGATAATTTTGCAAGGGACCTCCCATTTTTAGTTAGTGAATTTTTCGTTCTATTGTAGGGTTATTTTGCTTGTTTATTTAGTTTTTTAAATTAAGGCTTGATATTGTATACCTGAACCACAGCCCTAATAAAATAATTGGTAGTATCAGCAAGTGTAGTTTCATGAGAAGAGCTGCAGCTCTAGAGGTCTCTAACACATCAGTGATGGTTCTTGCAGATATATTTGCATCTGTGGGAGATGCATAAGTATTTAGTTGCATATTTGTGTCTTTGCTGGTGATGGCATATGAATAAGCACTTGTCTGTTTATTAACAGAATCCTGTTATAAATCTAAGAGGGACAAAAAGCAACCAAGGCTTATGCGCTTAAACTTTCTGTGCTTAGCAGCAAAGAAACATATAATCAGAAAAAGGAATCAGCTTGTGAATGAGTCCTTAATTTAAAAATAAGGCAACATCATTGCATAATTATATTTTTAATTATTTGACTAATTATTGACTAATTGACTATAATATGTGAAGACAGTGCTAACAAATCATGGCTTTGGGAAATGTTTACTTTCAGGATCAGTATAACATGTATTTGCACAAACAGTAATGCCAAATTGAAACATCTAGACAGCCTCAAACCTGGATGTGGTTGGTAAAAATAGGAAGTGAATCTCGGTTGGTTTCTTTAAGTCTTTCTTCTGCAGCAAATTCTTAAAATCAAAGTATAAAGACTGGGAGAAATAACAGTTTTGATTTTTCAAATGAGTATATTTTTTTCAGAAATTATTAAGGTATTTTTTTCACATCCATTTCTGTATATTTTCTAGAATCCTTTGTATAGATAATATAAAACACTGTGACACTATCCTTCATCTCTTTTCTCTAGTGAAATATTTCACTGGGATTATTATCACAACTATTTTGCTACGTTCAATGAAATTAACATTGATTCCATTTGTTGAATTCATATGGAGACTGCAACTACACTCTGCCTTATTACCAAATGAGTACAGTTTGCCCTTCAATAATTCTCTGAACTCTCAAATGCCTGGGAAATAATATGCTGGAGTGTTACCCAACTGTGACTGAAGCACCATTTGTGCGAAGTGTGACAGTGCACGAATGATATTCCACAATAAAAGTTCAAATGACATTAATCTTCCACAGAGGTTCATTGACTGGGAAGATGCCTCAAATACAAAATAAAGACACTGTGGCTCCACTTCACATTATTTCTGAGCAGTTCCTCTGCATCTGTCCTTTGCAAACGTGCACATCAATTATTCTGTTATATACTTAAAGATAACCAATGAGAAATTTAAAAAGTGTAACAAATGATATAATTTCTTCAACTGCATTAATGAAAAATTTACATTTACATTTGCTGTAGAGAAATCCTCTTGGCAGTGGTATCATTAAGAATGTAGTGGCAGTGTAATCCACCCAGTCTCAGTTCTTGAGGATGATGGTGCATAACTCATTTTGTGGTTTGGTTTCCTTCTGCCGTTTTGTATTACAGGCATTCCTCAGCTGAAAAAGGAACAGGCTCTGACCACTGCTGTTTTCTCACTTTGTAAGATCCCAGTACAGGGAAGAGAAACCAGTGCTGTCTAAATGGAGATTTAAATTTACATGGAGATTTAAGTTGTATGAGTCTTAGAAATGGAAGGAATCACCTTTGAGGGATTGTGAAACTTGGTGGTAGGAGAATGGGACTGGGAGAATTGCTTATTCCATTTTCAATTCCTTCTCTTTTACTTATTTGGTTTTTGTCCCTTGGCTGTGTCTAGAGGTAAGAAGAGCATTGCCCCTGGTGTCACACAAGTATTTGAGAGTCAGTTATTCAATACCTGCACAATTTTGTAGAAAAGTTTCCTGAAAACTGTCTTTCAGTGTCCATTCTTGACACTGAAGAAGAAGAACATAAATTAGTGGGGAAAATGTAGACCAGTGAGGTTGTGATTCTGTAGCATAAATATCAGCCCATTTTTTCCTTCCCTGATTTCCATCATTTGTTTAGTTGAGTATCATTGAGCATTCTGTACTCTTTTGGAAGCCAAGACCCCATCTAAACTCATCAGTGTCTTCAGAAATCAGGATTCACTTTTTGTGGCTGTGATTTTGCTGGAAAGAGAGAGAATAAATCCAGGTCCTGGAAAGAGCACATGCTGTTTGGTCCAACAGTCCCTTGCTCAGTTGCTCAGGGCCTGAACAGGGAAACAGCCCCTAGGGACCAGTGGAATCTCATCCTCAGGACTAAAAATTGATTTACTTTTTCATTTATCAGCAAGGAAATTGTTTTCTTTTTTCGGCTGTGGTGAACCAACCTTCTGACATCATGTCGCAGATTAATTGCAAAAGACCAGAAGGGGCTGCTATGACCATCTAATCTGCCTTCTTGCATAACATAGACCTTTTGACTTTTGCTAAATAACTCACACTTGAAGGCCAGTGTATCCCCAAGGAAAACAGCCAATCCTGGTTTTATTGCCAGAGTCCACTGCAACTCTTAGCACATTTCCCAATGAAGCTCTCTGTTAACTATTTTGTGGTCTTTTCAATGTATGATGTGTTCATTTAATTTTTTTAATTTTTTTTTGTTTTATTAAAAGCTAATCAAGGACTTTCCTCTATGCCTCTATGCCATTCATGAGGAGGAGACTCTCTCAAGGTCATCTGCTTCCTGCTCCAGGAGGCTTGGTATTTTTCTTTTGAATTTATGAGGGGCACTGAATGACAGCAACCCTGAATCAGACCTCTCTGACTTCTTCTGGATGGTGCAGGCAGGTTCCCTGTCTGTTCTCTGGTGCTGTGAGTCCTGCACAGAAGAGTGTAGGGGAACAAGAAAGATACAGTTTTAAGAAAGGGAACATTCTCTCCTAGTGTGCAACCTGTACAGCCAGGTACTCCCAGGGAAATGGGATTTTGATGGGGTTGATGCCCTCAGTCTGAAGTAGAGTTCAGATTTTAAGTCTCCTCTTCCTGGGTTTGGGGATCTGCCACCACATTGTTGTGCAAAGGCAGTGAATCACTGTGGCTGCTCGATCTGTCAGAAGAATGCCTGAAATTCTGAGTCTTCTCTCAGCAGGCAGTGGTGTGAAAATGCACCAAGCTCCAGTGCAAACCTGCTAGGAACCAGCGTTTCCTACCAGGTGGAGGTAGAAAGTTCCATGCTCAGAAAACCTAGACAACCAAGGGGAGAAAAAGACATTTGATAACCTGAATTAGATTCCCCACAGACCAGCTGAGGAGCCTTTGCTCCTGAGTCATCAGGCTAGGACAAGGCATTTGATTTTCAGGTATTGCAACCCTCAATATTAAGTGCCTAAAGTAGGTCATGAGAATATAGTCCATGTCTTCGTGGACTCCAGTGACTCTGTAGCAGTGCTGTAGCAATATCTGTGAGATGTCTGCTAGAGCAGGACAGCTCTGGGGGCCAGCTGAAGGAAACCACAGAGCAAAAACAAAAGCAAGAGTATGTAAGAGCAATGGCCAGGTTTGCCTGTGCAGCTGAGTCACTGCCCCTTTTGGGACTCGTGCTTACCTAGGAGCCCCAGGCTGTGGTGGTGCATCTTCTGCTTTATTTACTGGTAAGGACCATCTCTGCCCACGCTCTATAGTCAGCTGTATTTGCTGCAACAAAGATTAATAAGCTACTGGGTGATGAGTAAATATTTAACAACATTTTTCTTTGCTTTGCTTTACATGTAAAATAAATATATTTGCAGAATATTCATTTTCCCTAGGTCTGGCAGCTTCCTAGAGTCTTTCACTTTTGACTTTCAGCAGATATGTTCATATGCTGTATCTAAAAGGATGGTGATGCAATCTTTATGTTTTGCACATAGCAAACATTATGTTTCATCCTCCTTTGAGAAAATCCCTTTCTGAGGTTTAAACTAAATGTGTCTCATCTTCATATTCAGTATGGCTCCACTTATGCTGCATCTTCCAAATTATGCTAACCCTTGTGTGCCTTTTTTTAGTAGGATTTTTCAAGGATTTTTCAAGTTCCATTTTGTTCACAGAAAAATTTAGTGATGAAACAAAAGGCATTCCTTTTAGGGATTGAAATATTGATAACTTTATCTTAATCCTTAAGTTTTAGTCTACTGCTGAATTGTTTGTTCTCTAGATTCTTCCTCTATACCTGACTATCTTCTTCAGGAAGAAGCACGTCAAAAAAACTATTCTGAATGTGGTTTGAAAAAGGCCTTTTGTAAGAGATATTTGTTTCAACTTCTGAGGAAATTATTGCCCAGGACTGTATTTGGCCTTGCAACTGCTAACTAGACTTTAACCTTCAGCTGTTATATTTTTTGCTTTTCTTCTTCTGAGTCTTCTTCAGCTGAATTCCAGCTGGTGATCTGGTGACGGTTTACTGATTCCCCACTGCAGACTGGTATTTGCTGAGATTGCAAGTATCTATAACCTTAACTGGGTCACAAGTTTAAAATTACGTCCATTGTATCTTTGTTAACTACCTCGCTTTTATAAAAAGCAATTTGAAAGTGTAACATCCATCTAATGATAATAAATAGGATACCAATAAATCATATTCTGTGCTTGACCTGCACTAGGACCATGACCATTGTGGAGGAGATGTTTCTTATTTTTAAGAAAGAAAACAGTAGTTTTGGGAGCTTGATGATTCACATTTGAATACCATTTTTCACCTGATAATCATAGTCTTTCTTAACTCTGTCATTAACAGAAGAAAACAACCTCTGTCCCCTGGATTTAATAGTATGGTGTAACTAGTTTGTAAGTTCTACTCAAACACGCTGTAACTTTTATTACATGGCAGAGTCATTCCTTTTAAATTCTGCCATTCTTATCAGTTACTTCTAGCTCTTTGTTTTCTAAATCCTTCAATTAGCCTATGTAATCTTCTCAGGGTCACCTCAGTAGGGAAGGGGTGGATGTGTGTCCCTTTTTGCCCTTTCCGTCTCCTCACACTGTACTCAGTAAATGTGATATTTTCCTTTTATTTTATTTTCCAGGGCGAACAAAGCAAAATGATTGGTGCTTCAGGTCTCTTGGATAGCAAGCAAAACATCACAGAAAACTTCTTTGCACTAATGCAGGAGGAGAACAAAGCTTTTGAAAAAAAGACTTAAATTCCATCTGTCATTTCCACCCACTACTAAATCTACCAAAGACTGAACTTTCATCTGACTGAGCTGAATGCAATGATATCTAACTGTGGTGCCACTGATCACTGCAGAGCATAGACCTGACTTTTTAGCTTTTTGAAACTGTTAACATAGATTTAAGTGCATCAGAGGAGGCATGAAGCCACGAATGTTTTACTGGAGAGCTCCAGATCATCTCTCAGCAGATGAGTCCAGTGCCATCACTTAAAAGATTAACCTCCTATCTCTACAAAAGCAATTACGACAGGAACTGCCTTATTAGGTAAAACATATTAGATAAATTGAAACTCTAACTCTATTGATAAATTCATTCAGTAAAGCTGACCTCATGGCTTTCAGGCTACATGGAAAAATCTGTAGTCTTTGTCCTTTCATGCAGAGGAATTATCAGCCTAATGAAGAATTAGTGAGTGTCCATGTGACTTAAAGAGCATATTAAGAATGTGTCTGTTTTGCAAACGTCTATGTGCCATAAAATCTTTGCCATGTACCATACAATCTTTGGGGTCTCACTTCAACAGCCAAGCTCAATAAGACATAACATGTCTCCCTTCCCTTTCCTAGGAGGAATTTGCTAAGCAATCATTCCTCTGAGGCAGCTCCTTCCAAGAGTCTTATATTATTTCTAAGCTTGATTTCAGCTTCATTATGCTCTGGTGTGTTGAGCAGTTAAAACATTTCTGCACCAGGGGAGAAAACTGAGAGGAAGTGTTGTTAATATCCAAGTTTTCAAAAGCAGTGGTGCATTTTCGTGAGCTCTTTGCTCTACTTGACTCTCCTCACAACCAGCGCTCATGGAAGCACGATTCGGCTGTACCTCCAGATAAAATAGTATGATTACCGTGGTAATGCTGGGTTGATGGTTGGACTTGGTGATCTTAAAGGTCTCTTCCAACCTTGATAATTCTACAATTCTATGATTCTATGAATCCCGAAGTTCTGTGAGTCAAAGCCTATGGTGTCTCATAATGTAAAAAAAGATATCACCATGGAAAACACAGGCCAGACTGGGCTTGGGAAAGACAAAAAGTCTTTGCCAAAGCTGAGAACCTAAATGCTTACTACCTGTTCTACTGATAAACCTGTAAGATTACATTTTCCTCTTATCTTCAGACAAAAACAAGACAACTAATTTTTCTCTTTTTTCTGTTTAGCAGGATAGATCATATTATTCATCAGGAGTCATCTCCACAGAGTATTAAAAGTTAGCATAATGTTTTAGAAACAGCATAACAATGTGACTGTTTTGCTGGTTTCCTAGTTTAAGTCATAGAATCATAGAATGGCTTGAGTTGGAAGAGACTTCAATGATCATTGAGTTCCAAGCCTGCTGCCACGGGCAGCTAGGTTACTACCTGGCAGTCTACTAGACCAGCCTCATCCTGCCCCTCTGCTTCGCATCAGGAGGCTGAAAACCACAACGAGGTCTCCCCTCAGTCTCCTCCTCTCTACACTGAACAAACCAAGTGACCTCAGCTGTTCCTCATAAGGTTTCCTCTCCAGGCCTTTGACCATCTTCATTGCCTTCCTTTGGACACTCGTTCATAGCTTAATGTCTTTTTTATATTGTGGCACCCTGTCCTGGGTTGACTATATGGTGCTTCTATCCCCAGTCATCTGTTCTGTTTATGCTGAATAATAAGTTTTGTACCTTTAAGACTTGTTCTGATANAAGCTGCACACAGCATTCAAGGTGAGGCCACACCAGAGTGATGCAGAGTGGGACAATCCCCTGCCTTGCCAAACTGGTGATGCTGTCTCTGATGCCCCCCAAGACCTCCTGGTGTCAGGGCACTGCTGACTCACATTCAACTTGCCATTGACCAGGATCTCCAGGGCCTTTTCTGCAGCACTGCTTTTCAGGTCACACCTAAGCTGTTTGTCATGAGTGGAAACTTCAGAGGATAAGTTTTCTAGGGTAAAAGAAAAATTTAGATGATTCAGATGGGGTTGGAAGTCTTCTTGGTGGAGGTGGCAGGGATAGAAATTCTGGGACATTGATCAGCATAATGACGGGGAGAAGGTGCATGTGGGCAAGAGGACCTGGAGTGAAGATGCACATAGTGCAAGGAGTCTTTTACAATCATATAACTGATCCCTCCCACCTGAGAGCAAACAGCCAGTATGACAGCAGGAAAAGGGTATACACCTTTTATCTCTGCATCTGATGGAAGGAATAATTTGTCTTTGTCTTCCCATGGACTCCAGGTTTATTCCACCACCTCTGGTGAAACTGACATACAAGCAGGTTTTAAATGAACTTTCAGAATCTCTTTCTGGGTCTGACAGTATCTTGCTCTGCCTGCAGGGGCAGTGAGCCCTATCTGGCAACTGTTTCTAATTTTGGCATTGGGTTGCTTGTCTCTTGGTTGATGTGACACAGAAAGTGTTAGGCCCTGTGCTGTGTGTTATTACAGGAACTTTTCACTGGCCTAATTTATTGTTACCAAGTGCTAACATCCCAGCTTGACAGGGAAGGGTTTGAGTTACACAATCTTTAAATGACTTGCTGAAGACCAGGCATAAAACCTGTGCTCGTGGAGGTATTTAGGTATCTAACTGAAATTAGTGGCACAGGCACCCAAACATGAATGTGGGGATGGCCCATGAGTTTTGATAGAAGTGAAAACCAAACCCAATGCCACCTGACTGGAGTTTCTGCTGTGACTACTGCTGTGACTGCAGTAATCTTGTCCACCTGTTTATCACCTTGGATTGCTGGCATCCCAAGATGGCTGCACATAGCTGCACAAGGCTTTGGAGTACCTTCACAAATGTTGTTCTTTCTCTCAGGAAACACTCCGTATGTCTCTGGTTTATGGGTTGAAGCTGTACTCCTAGTGCCTTGCTGGATTTGTGCTAGCATAAATGCCTTTTATAGGGCAGTGAACTGAAAAACTGGAGACATAACAAGTTATAGACCAGTCAAGCACCAGGCTTCTCCCTATAATTAATTTGTGAGGTGTGAGAATTGCTGTTTGTGTAGGAAGATGTGTGACAGCTTCCATGTACCATGTGTCTAGTCAAGCCTGTCCATGGTTGGTTTGTCTGGCTATCAGAACATCTTAAAGTTTTTCTTGGTACTCATTCCCATTGCATGAATATGTCTCTCTGCTTCATCAACTCTATCTCTTTTCAAACCCGATCTTTAAACATATCTTTCCTCCTTTGCCTATGTCTCTTAATTTTTCTTTCCTTTGGTCATTGGCCTTATGACTGAATGGTTTAATTTATTCACCGTGCAATATCTTTATGATGCTGTTTTCTGTAATTTATATCAGATACAAGAGAGCGGACAGTGTTATTTAATTCTATAAGGGGTTTAGCATGCCATTTCTACAAAAGGTACTTAAGAAATAAAGTCACGAGTCTGCAAAATACTTACTCATGCAAATAGTTACATTAAAGTTGATGGTGCTGCCCATGTGAAGAAGTTGTTTCCAGGCTGGACCCTCTTGTTTTGTACCTGAATACTTAAGCATCCAAAATGGATTGGATGGATTCTAAAAGTCCTCTTGGGAAGATAACTTTTCTAACAGCTGTTTGATTTATAGCATGGTGTGACTCCAGAAAGCTTCTATTTTATGGTCACATTGGGCAATATTGACCCCAGGTGACTTTAGGTGTTCTGGGAAGGTGTATGGTGTGGAGGCTGGTCACTGCACAGACAGCCACCTTCAGGAGGCAAACCAGAGCATGCACCTTCAAAGCTTGCTTTTCCCCATGTACTTTAAAGTAAAATTTCCGTGAAGCTTGATCTCCTTGATGGCCAGAAAGAAACACTTTCTGGAGGCTTACTGAGTCTCAGGAGGTCTGCTTTATCTTGGCAGAATTTTTCTGTTATGTCATTGTGAAAAAACTCACATGCTTTAAATTTATTTTAGAGCCAATGCTTTTGACATTTATTGTTCTTTTGTTTAATGTTCCTTTTTGTTTTTTTTTTGAGAGTGGCTTTATCTCCCATTAGGTGCCAGTGTGTATATAGCAGACTAGAATTACAGGGGAAAAAAATTGTCTCAGAATTAAACAGGAACAGAAAACTCCAAAATTCTGGGTTATTTTTTCTGAGTGTCCTTTCCATGTTAGACCAATCTCAGCTGTGTTAAAATATTCTGTGCTGGCATGTTTCTTCCCCCAGAATATCTCCAGTTCACTAGGCTCGAATTATGACATGTATCCCTGAATATGAAAGCTTTTGGCCGAGCCCGAATAAGCTTTCTGGTAAGACAGATGTTCACTCTTTGGATATGTAATAGAAAACCCATCCAATGTCTCATCAGTACAAAACTGATGATGTGATCCAACTTCAGGTGCTTTGTCTCCTACAGAAACTTTTATATCTATTACCTGGAAAATGGCATGATGATTTCAAATTGGATTCTAGACGCTGATGGAAGCTGGACCCTGATTCACTGACAACACCAAGTCTTTCAATTTATTATCTCTCTGTTGGTGGTGAGGAGGCAGGAAAGCAAAAGGAAGATGGAAACCCACCAGTTGTATTTTTTCCTTTTTTATACCTTTCTTTTTCTTAATATTTCCCTTGCCCTAAAGCAGACACCTGTTTTTTCACTCTGCTGCATGATGGAGGGGCAACTCCATCCAAGCCCCAAAGCAGCTCCTTTTCCTGACCCTTGCTTTTATGTATCTGTTGTCTCACAGGTGACTTGCACTGTCTTAGAACATCTTAATCACACTGATGGTGCTAGCTTCAATGCATCAGGGATGAAAAGGCAAGAAGAAAAATTTAGCAGCTCAGAATAATAGATCAGGTACTGCACAGACTTCCCATTTCCCTGACCAATGAGCCAGATATTTTGTGAACCAGGTTTTGGGGATGGCATCAGGTAATCTATTCAGTTGCTGGGCTGTTGTCTGAAATTATTTTTTTCCTCCATATCTTCCTATTTTAAGATAACTGTGGAAAATATAAAGTAATTCTTTACATTTTGAAGTAAAAATATTTGGCAAAGTATTGTTTGCTGAGGTTTAAGGGATCTTACACCGTTCCTTAAAAATGAGACCTCTCCCTCAGCAAGCAACAGTGACATTGTGGCACTCAAAAGGATGCTTTAGATGGGTGGACATTTTTGTAGTCTGTGTTAGTCCTCACACAAGGATTATATCCAGCCATGATATGTAGGTGTTCTTTGGATAACTTTTAATGAGTTCTGCTTTCATAATGACTTGGCTGGTGGAAAAGCCAATTTTTAACAATCTAGGTTCATGTCCGGTAAACTTATTTTGGAACTGGTATATTTTGCACTCTGAAGAAAAAAAATCTCTGTTTTGAGCAATACTCTGTGTGTCTTCTGACACAATCTCATTCATCTATTCCTTAAAATAGTTCACTGAGGAAAGGAAAATAAGAAATATTTCAATTAAGAAACAAAAATTACAGTCATGGAACATAGTAATATTTATGGTGAATACTGTATTATCCATTCAAACTTGGTTTCAGGGGATAAAGAGATTGGCTGGAATGTAAGCTTGTAATTTGATTAAACAATGAGTCATTTGAATGCACAAACTGGGCAGAAAGCAGCTCCTCTTTGCTGGGGCAGACAAGAAGACAGCCCACGAGAGAAAAAGGTGTCCTGATCCCTTGTGTAGGCAACTGTGTGCTGTGGCAGTAGGGTTGCTGAGCAGTGTGGGTTTGGGAGGAGTGCAGCTCGGTGTAAATGAGTGCTAGTAAGACCAATATACCACATGTTACCCACGCCATTGTACTGCTGTCTGCTGCTCCGAGGAGAAAAGCAAAGTGGAAGAGAACAAAAGGGTGGGAGTGACAGGGAGAAGAAAAGAGGGTTGCTGCTGTAATAAGCATTTCACTCAACTGTGAATTTTAACAGTTTGTCTGTAGTTCAGATTATTATTTTGTCCACTAGGTACCTGTACAAGATAATGATGATGGCTGATAGAATATTGCAGTACAGCCGAATTCTCATGAACTTTGCAAACAGGTCTCTTGTCCAATATGCTTCAACCTATATGATCACAGCTTAGTCATATTGCCACATTGTTTTTGATGCTACATTTAATTTTATGAATAAACTGGTTTCTAAATTGCTAACCAGTTGTCTGATTAGCTACTACAGATACAATTTATTCTATGTGCTCAAGTAAAGCGTAACTGCTGCTTTTATGATGTTATCAGTACCCTGCTCATGTCTGTCTAACTGGCATTTGTGAAACCTATGGTCATATGATAAAATTCCTTTAGAAATCACTGAAGAAAAGTATAAGCATTTGTGAGTAAAATCAACTGTTCTATTTAGGTTGTTGTAAATAGTACATGTTATCCTATGACTTAATGGTTAGTTCAATTTCAGTACAGAATCTGGCAAACTACAAAGTATAGGAATAGATCACATATCTTTCGTTCTTTCTCTTCAAATATCTATTCTTGATTCTCTGAGAAATCAAGGGTATATTTTTTTTCAAGGTTTATTTTCCAGCCCCCAGGAAGTGCTTATTTTAGTATTTGTGGGGTACAATCTGAAAACATAGGACTTTGCTTGCATTCAAAATGAGTTTCTGCAACAAATTTAGATGCTGATTTTCTAGAGATCTGCAATTTGTTCTGTGAAAGCAAACATTATGACCATGAGCCATGCCTGTAAAGGCAAAGCTGATCACCTGATAACATGCTGGAATACTTGCAGCTGGTGAAGTAGGTCTTGCCACCCCATTCTGTAAGTAGAGACACAGGAAAATGAAGTTGTGTCATGCGTAGGAATGTGAACAAAGCACTGTAACACAATGATGGTGAGCAGGTCCTCACACTGCCCAGTTTAGGTGCCTGTGAGGTGAATTATTTACATTAATGGGAAGAGAGAAAAGCTCCTCAGAGGATCATTTAGATTTAGCCCTGTGAAGCCTAGTAGAATAAAAACTTCCTGATCTCATACTCTGTTGGCAGCTTTTTCATAGTTTAGAGTTAAGGGACATTAGAACAAGACTCAAGAACCCCACAGAAACCATATACTTTAATAAATACTACAGGCTCTTGATGGATGTTGGATGGCATTGCAGCAGGGCAGCTGCTCCTCATCACAGGATGTGGAGTGTGTTGTGAACCAGCAAGAGCTAATGTGAAGGACATCCCCTCCCTGTCCTGTGTTAAATCTGTGCCTACCAGCCATTCCATTTCTCAGTTTATCATATGTACTTGCGTGGTCTTGCATGTTCAAGGTCAAAATATTGTCAACACATGGTAGTGAACAATGTGTGTTAGCTTGTACTGGTTTTTTCTTGTAGGGATGTTTCCTTTTTTTCACTGCATAAAATGGTTAAATGTGGTATTTTGCCTACTTATGACTAGAGCTCTTGTACTTGCTTTCTATGGTTACCTGAGTTATTTTCCATCTGTTTCCTCACATCACTTTCAACTGGCTTAAACCTACTGCCTGATTGTGGCACCTTCCACGATGCAGTGTAATTAACCACAGGCAACTATTCAACATATTAGACATGAAAGCAGCCTAGCATGGTTTTTTATGGCTTTGTGACATGTGAAGGCCAAAAGAACAGCTTTATTCTCTCCAAAGCTTCTCTACCTTTCTTTGATGTGTGATCAGGATATTTTTAGATGGCCTTGCAAGTATACAGATATACCTAGGACACCTTGCAATAATATTGCTTTGGCCTCGTAAATACCCCCTCCACACCAAAAAGAGGGGAATGTTGGCAACTGCTTAATATGTAGCAGAAGAAATTAAATGCCTCTGACAGTAATTGCCTGAAGAAAATTCAGAAGATGAGATAGCAACAACACAGCAGACACAAAATAACTACATTAAGAGCACAATAGCCATATGTCAACATTATATTAAGAAAACAGTGCTTAAAATGTTCAGGTCAGATCCTTTGCCAAGAGCCTGACATGTGGTTGCCAAACTAGTTTTGTCGGAGAAAACAGTATATGGAAAAGATGCAAAAGCCATCTACCCCCTCCAGACCCCACAATTTGAAGTCTCAGTGGGTCAAACTGAAATTGATTACTGCAATTGACGAGGAGTATTAATGGGGGAAGGAAATGTTAAAAATGAAAGCCAATTCTTTTTTCATTGCTCAGTCTTCTTCGAAATAATGATTCTAATAAAACATGTAAATCTTGACTCTTAAAACATTTGTATTACATTATGATCTCTTCCTATCTACAACTAACATGAGATATGAACTGGGAGTGCACATGAAAAATTAAGCTCATTTTCAATTGTGCCTTTCTGACATGTCTCACTTTGCTGATATCCAAGAAGGGGATTTAGTTTCAGACTCCGTACCTTTCAATTAAATATGCTGAATTGCCCTATTCAGTACAAACACTGATTTTTGGAATGTGTGAACAATGAGGCCATTGCATTGGTACCATTTTTAGAACAAAGACAAAAATTCATTTCTGGTAACAGTGGGTGTTATATATATTAGTTAACCTCTCTAAAATTCTGATATATTTGGTAGATTTTTTTAGATATCTGTACCCAAAAAATTTATTCTTCTTGTAAAGATTCAGTCTGAATATTGGGAAATACTTCTTCATTGTGAGGATGACTGAGCACTGGCTGCCCAGGATGGTTGTGGATTTTCCATCTTTGAGGACATTCAAAAGCTGTTTGGACATGGTCCTATACAACCAGCTTTGGGTGGTCCTGCTTGAGCAGGGTCATTGGACCAGATGACCTCTGGAGATCCCTTCCAGTGTTAGCTGTTCTGTGATTCTGTAAAGAGATGACTGGTGCAAAGGGCCTATTAATGATCCTCCCGTTTTTGGAGGGGAGCTTCTGGTACATGTCTGGACTTACATGTCATCTGTATCATTTTGATAAGAACAGATAAACATGCAGCCTGCTGTAAGGTGCCATAGTTGTGTAGTTTAGCCTGTTTGTTCTAGCTGAAAACCAGGAAAAAATACTAACCCAACAAAGAACCTCAGTGAGTATAAGGTATCTCGGCACAGATTTCACCACATCTACTTTAGGTCTTTTAAAGGTAAAACTGTCAGCAAAATATCACACCCCAAACTGACACAGTTTTACCAGTGTGAATTTTTATATGTAGGCCAACTCTTGCTCTACTATATGTAAAATGAATCACAGGCTGCAGTCCAATTCCCTTAACAAAAAATAATTGGCAGAAACCTCTGCTGCCAGATTTGGCAGTGCAAAAGCTGTACAGGCATGCAGGCTGATTTAGTCTTGTTTTCAGAGGCACTTCTTCAGGACAAAGTTACCCTATGTGAGTGAAGCGTCATTAGAATCTTGCCCTGCTTTTGCCCATTTATTTAGGCTGTTTAACTCTATGAACACTTAACCACCCTCATGGGGGCTATACACCCTGATGCTGGATATTATCCTGGATATTAGTCCATGAAGAGCTCAGTAACACAAATGAAATTCCCAGTCTGCCTCATCTTTTTTTGCAGGTGCTGCAGCAATTGTACCACCTGGACTCCTAGCATCTACATCCTGGTGTGGATACTTTGAATATATGTATAATCATGAGATCTTCCCACCATACAATACAAAACCTGCATAGTTTTGAACATTGTGTTCTTTTTTCCTTTACTGTCTGTTTTCTAAGGTGTTTCCTTCATATCAACTTTTTCTTTGTTAAATCAACCCCTAAAATTGTACCTTTTTGTGCACTCCCCCAAATAAAAAATGAAATTACTGACTAATTAACTGACTATAAGAGCTGAGGTTTTATGAGAGAAACAGCGGATTCATTAGAATTCAAAGCTTGGCATTATTGCAATGTATGCAAAACCATTTCTGTCATTGGTTAAATTATCACTTACTCAATTTCATCTATCTTATTAAAAGCTACATTGGAACAGCCTGTTGCTTAAATGAACATACTTCCCCATGAATATGTTGTTTTGATTCCATGATTCTTTTTTTATTAAATCTGTTTATGAGCTGAAGGAAGTGAAAGACAAGTGGAAAAAATTAGCAGCTGATATCCTTGGTTCTGACTAGATACTGCTATGTGTTTAATATTTAGTTGATTTTAGATTTACAAATAATCTTGGTATGTATGCAGTACTGAAATGGTAAATATGCCTTCACTGGGTATTTCTCAATAAAAATAACAGTGAATGTAATGTTTAGTAGTTGCTTTTTTTAAAAAAAGGTTTTCTTGCCTTTGAAATACACAGATGACTACTTGGTTTAATAAAGTATCACTGTAATTAGTGACATACACTTAGAAGAAGTTGAAGTGCTCAAATTCAAGCCATGTTAAGGCTTTCTTACGTTTAAAATCCATCCATTAGCTTAGGTGGAAGGGTCATAAAGCATTCTGTGAAATCCGGCGCTGATATATCAGCCTTGAAGGGTGTTAATTTGGTTCTCCAGTTCTGATTTGTTTGGAAGAACATATTAATTGCTTGTTAGGCAGAATTAAGCTATTTTCTGCTAAAAAAGAAAAGACGGAATTACTGAGAATAAAAAGCTGTATCTTTGCAGAGCATTTTCGTTCTGAATACAGCAGCTTGTTTAGCAAAAGGCAGAACAGGAGGATTCTGTCTTTTTGGATCTTTGAACAGCTCTGAGAAACAAAGGGTGATAGAGCTGAGAGATGCAGAAGAGGGAGCATTTTATCCCTGCCACAAAAGGAAAATAAAAATCCTTAAGGTCATGATATTATGTGGTCTGCCTCAGCATATTTCCTGGCTCACAACTCGAGCAGTCAGGAAAATGATTGCCGAGAAGCTCTTTCACTCAAAAGCAAAACTTCTTGGTTCTCTTGCAGCCACAGATTGTACCTGGGGCCTGATCCTGTCTCTCCTGAGCCATGGCAGAGTCCCTTTAAAGTTAATGGAGAGCAACTTGGGCATCGGGAATGTACATGGATTAAGTCAGAACCAAAGTCATAACCACCAGAAATCCAGGCAGATGGGTCTCTTAAAAATGATATTCTGACATGACAGTGTCCAGTTTAGAGTGCCAGCCACTTCAAGCAGGTGCGTAGGTCCATGTTCTGCATGTGACATGACTGTAGCGGAGACACTGCTGGGACAGGCAACAAAGTGAAGGGTAAATGTCCTCATGCTCTTATAAATGTCTCTTTTTTAGAAAAATCATGGTTCTAGATGAATTTTCTAGATACGGAATTCACGCAAAACCACATAGAACATGACAAACCCATATTACTGCAGTAGGATTGTAAGTATTCATTCAAAGCTGACTGGGCAAGGCTGTCCCCCTGCTACATTGCCTGATGTATTCTCATGAGGGCTACCCTTTCCATCACGTATTAAGTTGATTTTTGCACAAGAGCTGTATGGAGGAAGTACCTACCCATTCACGTGAGCCCATGCTCATCCCTTGCTATGTGTGAACATAAGTTACCAGTGTGATCAGTGCAATGAGGGACAAAAAGCTTGACAGGAATCCTTAGAGAGTAGGATACTTCTCTGAGGAGGACCACATGAACATAAGAAGTGGCCTTGATTATTTCCTACAATAGCAGCTGATTTCTAGTGTGTTGTGTCAATAATACATTGATCTCTTAACAGTAGGTAGATGAAAAGGGAGCAATTTTCTATGCCTACCTGCAAATGTACCAAATACCTAGCTGTTTTTGGGGCTTGATTGTTGAATGAACTGTGATTCCCAAACTTTGCTATTCCATATTTTGAAAGGTTTCCTATTTGCTTCTGTATAAGATGATTCTCCTGTGTAGGTTTTAATTTTCCTTTTGTTTAGTTTGAATCTCCAGTTTCTTAGAACACATTGTATTTAAAGCTGAAAGGACACTGATCAGCTTTTCATGATAATTTCAGTTTGCACTTGTGCTCTCATATGCTTGAAGAATACATGTGGGAATATTTTAAATTCAGTATTTGTATTCAATAGATTTTACAGAGTTTAAATACATCTTTCAAATCTGTAATATACATGGGCATAGTTACAAAACTTACTTGTTGCAGTGGCCTTGCCATATCTTTGTTCTCTGCCTGGATTGCTTCAATTCTCATGGTTTCAGCAAAGAGTAATATTGGATATTTTAGAACATTGATGGAAGGCTTCCTTTCTGTAATTTCCTTTTGCATGCCTTAAAACCAGTGATTGGAACCTTGTGCTTTGTTGCTAACAAGGGTGTGTTTTTCTTTTTCCTCCCTAACTCTTTAGTAGCCTACCAGACCTCTTGTTTGTCTGGTGTATTTCCATCTTATCCTCACCTCTGAGCTGCCAGAGTTAGGATCAACCCAAGCTTGACATTGTCACTGCAAGTCACTTGATCTTGGCTGTGAGTCAATGCTACCAAGTGCAAAAAAACAACCAAAAAACCAAATCTACATATCTCCTTCATTAGGTCTGATCTTACCCTTAGCTAAGTTAATGATAAGTATTTTGGGGAATGGAGTGGGGCTTTTTAAAAGCATTTGAGATATTTGTGCTTTAGGAATGATGTTGTATTGGCCATAAGGGCTAGCTACTAACTTACATCATCAGGTTTAAATTCAAGTAGTTGGCTCTAGTACAAATACTGGAATTTCTTTATTGAAACCAATAAAATAGTGTTTGGCTTTTTCTGAATTTCTGTAACTTTGTTTGTGAAATATAGGTCATCCAATTTTTCAGATTCAGTTGTCTAAACTTGTTTTGTCCATCTGTTTTTGTCCTGGCATGCAAACCAGTAAATCCTTCTTGTAAGTGCTGTTTCGTTGTTCTTCCAGAACAGTGAGGATGAACAATCAAGAATATTATTTTTCTCTAAATAAAACAGAATTTTTCTCATTTTCTCTAAATATCTATTAGTGAGTCAGTGTTATGAAGTCCATAGCAAAACAGTGATAATATATTCGTTAGTAATCAAGATAAAATATCACTTCATTTTTAAAATGACATCTACGATACAATGAAACAACAGAGATGTAAATAATTAAAAATAATTTAACATGCATATTTGTTCTTTTTTATTTTTTTAAATTTCTGAGGGACTCATTCATAGCCATCTTCAGATTTGGCCACAATTTAGGAGGCATGTATTTCAGCACTCTGCAGTGAAGTAATTTGCTTAAGCTTTTATGTATTTATAAGAGAAATTTGAATTAAGAATGTTGTATAGTTTTAACACTATAAAAAGCTAATAGTCCTTGCTTTTGTCATTACAATGGGCAGGTGAAAATCATGTAAAATTTATAAAGTGTCTGTTGATTCAATTTTTTAGAGTCAGATTCTGATCTATATTTAGATTTGCTAAATTACAGAAAAATATCAGTGAGATATGACTGTCAGAGGCTTACATTCTGCTTCAGAGAAAACTGAAGACAGGAATGCCTTAAATTGTTAGAAATTAACGACAGAGTCGGTGTGGGTGAGCACTGAACAAAGACAGAGATAAAGCAGAACTAAACGCTTCAGAAATGTTGCTGTTTTCTGGCAGTGATGCTTTTTGTACCTTTGATGGGGAAGGATGGCAATCCTGTTGTCACACAAAGTTGTCACCACAGGAGCAGTGAATATGACTTTCAAGCAGCATGGGCTAGGTCGAGGTTTTACCTGAGGTGGTGCATGAGGATGATGACAGGCAAAAATAGTTCAGCAGGGCACGGCAGAGCCTCCACGAAGGACTTAACCTTCACCTGGCAGCAGCCCTGCTGCACTGCAGAGCTTCAGCTTGTGCCATGGCACAAGGCACAGCAGAGCCTGACTGCAGTCAGTATTGTCAATCCTTCAGAGAAATGCTGGTTGGCTTCATAAAGTATTGTTCCTTTTTAGAGAAATAATTGTATTGTTGAATAACTGGTGTTCCATATCAGCATTCTAAGTGATGCGAAGGAAGCTGCTCTCTATGATGCCTTTGTGAGTTCTCCAGAAACCAGTCAATTAAGAACTAAAAAGAGTACGTAAAAAAACATAGTATTTGGGTGAGATTGAGGTAAAAACAAGCAAAAGACAAGTTAATGCATCAAAATTATTTGTGTAATGCAGCAGCAACAATTTAACATAATTTCCACAGGAGAAAACGTGGCCTGCAAATTTTCCTTTTCCATGTCAATTAGCTTTCCTCATGCTTTGCCAAATGCCTTTAGCAGCACCTAGAATTATTGTGATAATGGAAGTTTAACTTGGCAAGAGGCAGAGGAACTCAGTCAAATCCAGAATAATGAAACAAACCCTTCACATTGACAAGGGAGTGAACACCCTTCTCTCTCAGACTCATGTATCTGTGGCATCTAAGTGTTCATGTCCCCCCACGATGCAGCATGGTGGTGATTTGAAGTGGTCAGTGGGCCATTTACAGGTTACGCTGGCCTGAACAGACTGCCCTGCTGTCAGACCTACTTAAACTAGTCTGGATTCTTTATTATGTGGACATCACTGCCATATATCCCGTTTTCCTTGAAAATAATTTATTTTTTCCTTTGTTTGACAAGAAAAGAACACATTTCCATTTGCTCAGTGTTTCAGGCTGTCTGATGCCTGCTCAGGCTACTGGGTCTGACCAGGCTCTGCGTGCACTGGAGGGCAGCTGGGCATGACAGATGAACTCTAAAGGTACAGTAAGCCTCAAGTTCTGGGATATAATGGTCTGCCTATATTTGCATAACAGATTTGTTAAGATCCCTATGCATCATCTGTGTTATAGAAGACTCAGGTGCAGAATTATGGCAGCCCTAGACACAGGCACCAGTTTTCATGCAGTTAATATTCCATTGCTACTCTGAGTGGAAAAACATCAATGTGTGCTCTTCCTAGGATTACCTTCAGACAGTGGCCACACCAAAAAATTGCCTAGGTAAATCTTTTTGCTTTGCCATATTCAGGTCATGCTATGCCCATGGATTGTTGCATACCAGGATGAATTTTAAGGATATTCCACAGGCAAGAACTCCCCCCCGCCAAAAAAATGAAACAAAACTGATACTGCCACTCATTTTGCTTATAATGGAACACAGCCCTCTAACCTCATCTTGTAAGTACTTTGAATTGAATCCTCAGGTCAAATTAGTTGGTTCAAATTGTCTACACCCCACAGAGGAGTGGTGTTTCTGTATGCCAGTGCTCCTAGGGATGTCAACGGGAGCTCTTCATACTAAGCATTCACAAATGCAAACCTGTAGCAAATGAGCCTGTCTGGAATGTGTTTGTGAGCATAGATTGATCTTGCCATGAAGCAGAGAACAAATTTTATTTGAACTCTGTCCCCCTTGTAACTTTTTCTTTACAATCCTCAATATGTTTTTGCATTTAGGGACTGTAGAGACCTTCTGTAGCTGTGCTAACACATGCCAGTTCCCCTGGGTTAGACTAAAAAGCTGTTTAGCCTGGTAAAACTCCTCACAGCTGTTAACCAAAGATTGTGTTGGATGAGGGGCATGCCCCATATGTCAGAGGGTGCAGGGTTCACATGTTGATAGGGTTTCACATTTTAATTTTGCTTTCCAAACCCACAAATAATGAAGACTGAACTGCAAGGCTCCTGTGGTAGAATGGTTGCAAATAAAGCAAACTATGATTGATCTGAATTTGACAGTGAAGTACTGTTTTGTCTACCTAACCCAAGGGCACATAAGTATTCACCAGAGAAATGAGTGACCTGCCTCATCTTTGGCATTGTAAAGTAATTTTGGCCACAGTTCTACAAAGACAAGTACATGCTCAGATTTTAATATGAAAACTGTAATTAGAAGTAGCTTTGTCTGTTCCTGAACAAAACTGGTTACATACACTTGCATATGAACACACATTTGAACACACCATCGAGTTTCAACACCTCTGTAAGAAGTGGCCCACCCTCTGCATATTGTAATAGTGTGTGAGATCTCTAGTTGCCCACCTGCTTACAAAGTAAAATGCATTCTTAAAACTGTTTTCATAAGATATGAGTTGCATTATGCTTTTCCCCAACTTTGATAGCATGGTTTTACAAAAATGTATACATTTTTTTCCTAGGATGACAGTATATGTTATAAAATGTTTATGATTTAATTGAAGAGATTTTCTCCCCTTTTTAGGAGACTGTTCCTTTTACAAGTAATTCAGAAGGTTACTTACTATAGAAGACAACAGCAAATCTGAATTACTGATTTATACCAACTCAAGTGCTTTTTAATTATTAAAAAGAAACATTGTTCAAGGTAAAACAAAATTATACATGTGTCTGTGGAGCAGTATGCAAGTTAATTCAGAGTGATTTGGAAATGAAAACTTCCTTGCGTGAATGAGAAAGGCAAAAGAAAGCCTGAAGCTTTCCATAAAGTAGACAGCAGCTGTACTGAACAAGCCCTCTTTCAAAAGGCTTCTCTGTCCAGTGTGGTGGCTCAACAACAAACTGACAGCACAGGTAGGTGTACTGTTGCCTTAGGTTTAAAAGAAAAGTGTGAACACACCCGGTATACCAGAAGCAAATATTCTGAAAGTTTCACACAGGCCTTGCTGGAACATGTCAGGTTCTCTGCAGCATGTAAACACCAACAGAGGGGTTGATTCTAAACTTGCCAAACTTCCAACCAAGAGTGGGTTTTCTGAGGAAAGTCACATATGTCATTACCCTACACTGACTTACAGCCTGGGGCCCTTCTCTTAGTTCCATTGAAAAATAAGAGTGGTGGAGTCCCTCCACTGGTCAGGATTCCTAGCAAGTTTTTGAGATTAGTCTTTTAGATTTAGTGTTCTAAAATTTTACATGCAATATTTAAAAGTAAGTAAGCGATTGTAGATGCAGCAGAGTGCTATACATTATTTTTCTTAATTCCCTTAAACTTCACCATGAACGGTAGTGGTGGTTGCACAAGGAAGAATGGTTAAAAATTAATAGGGCAGAAGGGGAAAAAAATGGTCCTTTGTTCTTCCCTAACTTTCTTTTCAAGCCTAAGAAGACTTATTCATGTAGTTTAATTTAATTTATGTATCTGACTGTGATCTCATGGAGTCATCTAAATGAATCCTATGAGTAAAAATAAGAGGTTTTATTTCCATTCTTTTTTTTCCTAAAATCAAAATTATGTCTAATAAAAAGCAAACAAGATTTTAAATATTTAGGAGTTTAGTTTAGACTGGCTATATACACAAGGTTTATAAGCCAAAGTTTTCAAATATTTTGCTTAATTTTACATTCCAGATTTGTCACTTCCATAAAAAAGCCACAGTAGCTTTTGGCATTAGTGGGACATACAGGCACTTAGTGGTTTTAAGTCAAACCAAATCTGACTCTGGTCACTTAATTATTTCTGAGTTTTGCTTTTTATGTCCAACATTATACCCCTAAAGGTTTTCTGAGAACATTATTCCAGAGCACCTAGCTTTTGGGGTTTACTGACTCCCTAAACCTGCAGCTCTTCCCTGGATGCTGAGAGTGATCTCCTTCCTGGCACAGCCAGTAAAGCTGCTCCATTCCCAGCCCATACCTTGGCACAACACAGATCCAGCAAGACTTGTTTGTGGCAGTGCTTGGCTCCTTCTCTGCAAAAACAGCAGGTGCCTACTGAAATGCTGTAAGGCCCCTTCACACAGGGCTTAACCTCCTTTTTTTGGATGGAAGCTGTAAGATTAATGTGGGCTTGGGAGTCTAACATGGACTTGGAAGCCTGCCACCAGGAGCTGCATTTGGAAACTTTGATCCAATCTTTATCGGCTCATTCTTGGATTGCAGATTTCTGTTTCTGTTTTTAAAATGAGTATTCATGTCTACGTGATACATAAGCCATGAAAGTTTTCATTAAATTGTTTTTTTACTTGTATGTATGGCCTAAACTGCAGGATATTTAACAAATTAAATTCACCAGAGGTAGAAGTGGTTGGAATTTAAGCAGGTTGTGTTACATTCCCTGCATGGACATGAGGTTACCAGTGCAAAAGTAAAAAGTGCTCTTACTGGTGCACACTCTGCATCTTTAACCTTTTAACATGGCAAGAATGAAAGACACAGTACATTACTGGAGGGCAAAGGGAGAAGGAAAACGTTTTCTATGAGTTCCAACAAAGAACAAATTGATGGCTGAAGCTCAGTCATGACACCTATGAAGTATTGAATTCTTACCTTGGATTTAAGGGTAAAGCTTTAGACTGGTTTCTGAGACTCAGATTTTAAAAAATCCCTGCAGTTTTTTTGCTTAATTATTGTTGGATGATTTAGATGACTAAATGCACCTATAAGCTGAGATGTAAATGCTGATGCACCATATTTGGTGGCTGCAATGTTACACTGCAGCTCATCATCAGAACTCAGATGGAAGTGAAATTCTGTTTTAAGAAGTATTGGGAAGAATCTGTCATGCTTGATATTGCAAAAAATAAAAGGCTGAATCTGTACACATTCTAAAGTTAATGAAGAACTTATATTTATTTTAGTGCAAATCTGCTGTGTTGCCATTAAAGATAACTGAAATTCTGATGTTATAAGCTAAAACAGTCTTTAGACTGTAATACAAAGGACCTGGCTCTTAGGAAAAATAAACAAGCGAAGATGTTACTAAGGCAATGTAATATGTAGTAAACAAGAAGTAATAATCACTACAAGATTTAAGCAACATGGTAACATATGCTGAAATCCCTGAAAAATATAAGGAGTCTGATCTGAGTCACATCAATTAATAACATTGTTTCACTTTAGTGGATGTTGTGGAATTTGACCCTCAATGATTCTGAGAATTCTGGATCCGATTGTCTGGAAATATTATGAGGATCCAGTTAAGAATTATATCTGTTGTGTAACCTCCTCATAGTCAGGTGCTCTTGTGTTCTGCTAAACAAAAAACCACCACTTACACACCAAAAGATGCTTGAAATGCAGGTGGTTTTGACATTATTAGCATATTTTCCTATTAATTTTTACTCACAATAATGTGGACTTCAAAGCTATCTTAAAAGAAGGTACTGTATGAAGTCTGTACCCTTGTGTGTTTGCATGAATGTGTTTGAAGAGCTTCTCACTGACCTGAAGAATGGCAACTTTCATGTTTCTTTTTTTATTGCATTGCATTTTTAATTTCTTACTGATGCACATGAAAGAATTACAGCTTTTCAAGAGTTAAAAAGATTTTTTTATTAAGTCTATCTAGATAAACTGATAATAAAGAGGTGACTGTAGTTTTAAGCTGATTTTAAAAAGGGATTTGACAGACATTTAGGAAAACATTTGTTTTAAAGGGAATAAAAATTATTATAAAATAAATAAAATAAGGGACATTGAAAGCAGTGACAGGTTGTAGAGTGGGAGTGGGAGAGTTCCATTGCCTGGGTTCCCTCTTAAGTTTTTCTAATTAATTGTTCTAATTTTTAAAAATTTCTTTTACATTAAATTTTTGCAGTAATTTGAAGGAAATTTTGTGCCTTTCCACCTGTTCTCAAAAAGAAGCCACCTGGCACAGCCAGCACACTTATGACTTTGGTTCAGTTGCTCACTGTTCTTAGCTGTGATGGAGCAAAGCATAGAGTTTGGATTCAAGGTAGAGAAAAAGCTGCAAATGTCCAGAAAATTCCAACCTGGGTTTGGGATGCTTTTAGATCCTCCTGGCTGAGCTGTCTTGCTTTGGTTTTATGTTAAATGTCTTCACTTGTGATTAACCTGTGATAGCCACAGCCAAAGTAAAGCTCATGTTAAAGGACCTGCAAAGTGCAGTGACTTAAAAAAGTTGTTTTATGAAGTCTTGCAGATGAGGAGGAGGAGGGTGATGATTCTTGCCTTTTTTAGCAAGTCACCCATGGGTGATTTGGAGACTAGCTCCAAGTCACCCAAGGGCCATCCCTTGCAGAGCAGGGGGCATCACGACCCTCAGGCAATAAAGCAACCTTTGCTGTCCATGTCAGCGCCTTGAGCTGATGCTCTTCAGTGCAAACCTCAGTTACCTGTTCAGGGGGTGTGGTCCAGGTCTCTTCCTCCATAGCTGCACACCAGGAACATGGATTGGCAGAGCCAGTCCCTCAGAGGTGTGAATGACTCTCTTACTAGACAAAGAGAGACTGACACGGCTCATGAGAAAGTATTCTCTTGTTTGTTTAAGGCTAAGTGGATTTAGCTTCTCCTTCTAGTCTATCTCAAAGATTTCAACAGCCACGAGGACCAGCCTTGATCCTGCTAAGCCTTTCTTGAAGGAGGAATCTTAATTCATGCACGTCCCAGTGACTTTGATGGAACTGCTCACATGTGTAAGAGTCTGTAGGGTCAGCAACCCTTAACTAACAAGGGAGTTATGTAGAACTGCATGGCATCTGTAAATAAACACAACACTACAGACCCTGGTGTGCTGCTCTGCTCCTTTTTGGACACACTATCCTATCTTTGCTGAGGCAAAGTCTTCCCTGCTCTCTTCGCATCACACAGATGGGATCAAAAAGCTGAAGAACTGCATTTTTATGACGGGAGTCCATCACAGGAGCATTGCTATTAGTCTTTGCTAGCCATCAATGTCTGGAAATTTCACAGTCAAGTTGCTAGTGATTGTATTGAAAGGGTTTATGTGTGGGTGGCTGAAAATATGGTGCCTGGCCCCTGGTGCCAAACTCTCAGGCAATATCAGCTGTCTTTACACAAGTGATGAGGCAGAATATGTTACTTTAAGTTTAATATTCAGAACTTTGTCTCTCTTGCTGTCAAAGAAACGATACATGTGGAGGAGATGGCTGAATACAGAAAGTGCATAATTAAATACCTCAGCACAGAAGACATCATGTAGTTTTCATGGGGAAAGGTGGTGTGAAGTAATTTTTTTATTGTTTACACTTAAATTTGTCTCTTCAAATTATTATTTTATTTAGTGTAGCAGCAATTTCTGTCTGCATCAGTAGTAACTTAGTTTTAGGTTCTCTGAATGTGTGGTTGACTTTCTAGTGTTTTATCATGTGTACACAGATAGCCAGGAGCTTGCCTGTGCTCCTCACACTTAAGAGAAAGTTTCCTATTTTTCTTACTCATTGTATTACATACCATTACTAAAAAGCATGGAAATTGATGAATACTATCCCTCTTTTTGCTGGTGTTTCTTTTTCTATTATGAAATTAAGTAATTTGTAGCTTAAACATTGAGAAGGGGTGGGTTTGAAAAGGAGAAAGGAAACTGAGGAAAAGGAATTCCTGAAGAGAAAGAGAATCATCTTACATTTTGTCATCTTCTTTTGTTTTGTAATACTTGTGGAAGGACATTCAACACATGGTAGACAGGACAAGGTCTTTTGGGCCACCATTTATCCTTAGCTATAAGAAAGAAGTAAAATGGTGATTGTTGATGCTTTCTCTGAGAAGGGCCCCTGGTCATAGAATCAGAGAATCATCAAAGGTGAAAAAGACCTTCAAGATCACCAAGTCCAGCCATCAACCCAGCACTACGACTGTAACCCCTACACCACTAAACCATCACCCAGATTCAGACAGCTCTTGAGCACCTCTAGGGATGGTGGCTCCACCACCTCCATGGGCAACCTATTCCAATGCCTGACCACCCAAACAGTGAAAATGTTTTTCTTATATCTCCTCTGAATCTCCCCTATCTCAGTTTAAGGCCTTTCCCTCTGGTCCTCTCACTGCAGGCATGGTAGAAGGGACTGGTCCCCACCTCACCACAGCCTCCAACAGGGAGTTGCCGAGAGTGATGAGGTCCCCACTGAGCCTCCTCTTCTTGAGAATAAATAAACCCAGCTCCCTCAGCTGTTCCTCATAAGGCATGGTGTGTTCTACCTGTGAATATCCATTTTTTAATCTTTATAATTTTTATAATTTTTATTAATTTTTAGATGAGATTACTCCTCTCCCCTTTCTCTCCAACATGCTTGCTTGCATACCTATGCTTTGCAATAATGGCCACTAAGCTGCTTAGACAAAAAAAACAGGCATACGCACTAAAATATTTTAGGGTTTTTTTTATGAAGCGGCAGAAAAAAGTTCATTAAGAGCCATAGATCTGTCCCTTCAAGATTTAGTGTTAGCCTTCAAAAAAGTTTAGCAGTGGGTAGTTTGGGAAAGGATAATATATATGTATTTAAAGATAAACTGTTCTTTATTTCTCTCTGCAGCAAACCATATTGCTGATTAACCACTGCTTTCATAAACTACAAGTGGGCCATTTAAGCTGTTTCACTGCTGGTTAATGTACTGTATTGTGCTCCCTCTTTCTACAGTACCTTGCTAGTGTTTTGTTTTTATTAGAAATTCACCTATCCTTGTCTACCGAGGAGAAAAGAAATTACACTACAGAGCCCTACAGCCCATAAAATGGCAGAGATTCCTAAATAAGAGCGGCCCGAAACTGAAACCTCTGTCTGCCTGCGCTGTAATGAAATGCATGACTACAAGAGATAATAATAATTGCAGCAATAGCTCGTTACAGCTCCCAGATGATTTGGTGCTGTCAGGAGTGCACTGTCCTCTGACATCCCAGGAGGCGAACAGCATCACTGACTGCAGGCCCTGATTGGTGTAGTGAAATATTGCTGGCAAAAATTAAAAGGTCTTGGTGTCAAAATAATTCATGATATGCATATCTTCCATTCTGATGAAATGGCTGATATCCGGATTAGCAAGATAATAAAACTGATCAGGCTACAGTTAAACAATTTAAGCTGGAGAGCTGTTCATTTTGTAGGTGTCACTTGTCAGATCAAGGGGTCAGAGTGGGATGAAAGGCTCTCCCCAGTAACCTTCTGATGATTTGGATCTGGAATGTTCTTCATGATTTGTCCAAAGTTTTCATCACTGTGCTGCCGGGTAGCATTACCACGGCAGGCTCTGTTCTGACATTCAAATCCTGGGAATGACAGGTTATTAGGAGAAGAGAACTGGCTGTACATACATTAAGCCCCATATCTTTGACCTGTAATTTGAACTGATAGTGATATTGTAATTGAGTGAGTAAAAAAAGGAATTTTTTATTAAAACACAGGAAGATGAAGAAAACGCTTATTTTCAGGCGATTTATGGGTTCATAAAACAAGCTTTTTTGATGATGGTTTATTTTATGGCTCTTGAAATGCTGAGCTGTGTGCTTACTATTTATTTTATGGAAGAGTTATTTAAAATATCGTAGCTTCCCATATATTTCTAGCCTGTTCATCAGTAACGGGGCTTGTGCAGATGGAGAGATACCCGTTTCATATGGGAGTTCATGTATTTGAATAGGTCAGGGATTATCCCAATAAAATGGACCCAGGAAAATATTGTACCCAGTTAATGCTCATTGCTTCAGAGACCCCTAATGTCCTTTCTTGACACCTTATTGCAGGATATTATTATACAATGGATCTTCAGTCATATGGTGATAGGGAGTGGGGCAGAGCAGGGCTATCAGGGTAATTGACTCCTGTGCACGGCAGTGCTACACACTTGAGTAACTAATTTAATGGAATGTGTTTTCATGGTCTCCCACACAGCTCTGCCCTAGCATAATTCTCTTCTTGGGGTGCCAGCAATTCGGGACAGGTAAAGAGTGGAACAAAAGCTCTTGATTTCCCAAAAATGGGACCACAGCTTCTGTGGTAAATCTACTGCCAGTGAAACGACTGCGTCTGAGCCCAGTAAATTAATTGGAGTTACCAGGAATTCTCCGCTCCTGATGAAACTGGACCTCCAAGTGCTTGCATGAAAATTTTTTTTTGTTGCTGATTGTTATTGTATGTGACCACTGGGTTTTGTTGCACAGTACAGAGATAATGGTTTGGCATGGGTGAAGCACTTAAATGATCTATCAATAGCAGGAATTGGGCTGGATGTCTGTAGAATTCTGCATCTGTGTGAGAAACACCACTCCCTTGAAACTTGAAGGAGTTTTGTGCTATTTCATCATGAACTGGTCCTCACATTGGTTCAGGCAAAGGTTGTAACTTTTTTTTTTTCCTTGCAGAATGCAGAGAAAAAGAAATGGCCAGTTTTAAACAAGGCAGCTGGATTATTAAAAATCAGTCACAGAGGACACTGGTGGTTTGTTGATGGCATTTTTTGCTTCTAAACTGTTCCTACAGATGTAGTGAAGTGAGGATCAAAAATCACTGTCAACAAGTTTTTTGTTTCCCTTTTACTATCGTTAGTAAATTTAGTAGATTTAGTATCTTTAGTCACAATCTTTATCTAAATGCTTGGTCATATCATAAATGTTAATAGAGTATACGTGATAGAATATAGTTGATTGCCGTGGGTTTCTTCTCTGTTAATTTTCACAAGCAAGATTACTGATCCCTGAGAAACTCTGCATTCACTGCATCTGCATGACAGGTACTTCTCCAAAAAAGGTACCAAGTCTGGTATTCATGTACCAATCTTCTTTTAAATCAGAAGGCAAGTCCTGCAGACAGTATTTTTGTAATAGACGCGTTCTCCTGGCTTTGTTTAATATTCAGATATTTGAGTAGATTCAAAAGAAAATACTCCACAGAAGACTTTTACTTTGTTAGCCCCCCCCCAGCATAACTTCGTCTTCTTTTGTTTGTAATTACATCACAGTTGTCAAGTGAATATTGATGCTTATATAATTAAAGAATTGATCCTTAAAGCATAATAATGTGATAGTAATATTTGCATAATTGTATTAAAAAAAAGTTTCCAGAATGTAAATTTTATGTCCCATCTTTCAGAGGGATTTGTATATGCTTGCCCTTACAGTTGGGTCAAGTACAACTGAAATTTGTGAGCTTACCCTCATGAATAAAGTTAAATAAGTAAGGATGTATTTCCAGGTCTAAACCTACAAATTCTCCCTAATGCAGTCTCCCCAGGCTACAGTGAATGATACAGTGGTCTTTAGCCATAAACTGTATGGTAGTTTTGGAAGGACACAGAGTTTAGACCTTGTAAGTAGTTTTGCTTTGCTCTGTGCCATTAAGATATATGCACAGTTTGCTTTTATGGTGTTTGCTGTCATTTAATTACTGATGCATCAAGATGATCTTCCCAATTCAATTATGTTAAAATTAATTATTATCTTGGTGCCTTTTTTTTTTTTTCAAGTTAACTGAGGATTTTGGGATGTTGCCTTCTCCATGCACCAAGAATGTTCATCATCTAAATTGAATGATTGTGTGCTTGAGGACTGTTTGATGGACTTCCAGATATAGCCTTTCTTTACTTGTTAGTTAACAATTGGAACTCATGGAGATTAGTGCAGAAGCTGGTTTCTGACACGTAAACTAGAATGGTTGAGGAAGGTCTTTAATAAAGCTCGAGGGCAATTTCATCTGATTTTTCTCTCGTGCAGAAAATCATCATTGGATAGGTCATCGTTGGTAGACCAACTACTTTTATGGGAAGGTTTTGATGGAGAAAGTCAGAGTTAACTATTGTGAGTGTCTTTCTAAGTGTGGTATAACAGCAGTATTAGCCTTTTTTTTCTTAATTTTCTTCCTGTGTGGACATGGAGAATTAAAATTTTTCATTATGTATTACAGTTATATTTAAAATATATGGTATGAAAAATTCTGAATTTTTACACTTTTATGGGTATAGCCTGATGGCTGGCTTTCCATAACTTTAAACATAATCGGTAAAACACAAATTGCATCTGGGGAAAGGTTGTTGAAAATCTTTGAATTTGTGCAATAATCAGTGAAGTATTTCCCCTTTTAGCTTATCACAAATTTTCACAGAAGTTCAAGTGCATTCCTTATGGAAGACAGGTGAAAGGAGAGGCTAAGAAGGACGTGGAATTTTTTAAAAATACCCTACAAGCTGGATTAAAACTTTTAAATTCTTATTAAATCCAAACAGCCTGATTTCAATATGCATATGTTTGATTTAAATTTATTTCTTACACATAGTATGTGAAAATAGGTATCAATGTAGTTAGAAAATAGTAGATAGTGAATTTTATATGTAATATATATTTTTTGGGAATAGATGTTTATATTTTACTTACTTTGCTATGCAATTCAACCAGTTTTAATGAAGCCAAATAATTAAATAATTTTTTTTGCCCTTTCATTATCTTTTCTATGTCTCAGGCATGTATTTGAGTCTACGCATACCAACAATAAAGATGCAAGAAGATATGAAAAACAGGGGGAGATCAGTTGATTACAGACATAAAAAGCTATGAATTTATTGTTTCCACATCAGCTGTACATTTTGGAGATACCTAAGAAATGACTCAGTACCTAAGCTTATTTGATTTCCTTACAGGTTTTATGTCTTTACTCTATTTTAATTTTTCATTAGAGTATAATAATAGCCACAGGAAAAAATGATTTGGTCTGTGATCTATTTCATTATGTTCTCATCATAAGGAGAGAATCTGAAGTGGGAGAGCATCACTAATTTTTCGGCACAGTAATTTATTCTACAGTATTTAAATGTTGTAATTTTCACACTGAGGCACATGCTGCCACATCTATCGTCCCCTGGACTAGTCTCTGTCTTGCTCTTTCCTTTTCATCTGTTTTGTTTTTGCATTTTTTTTCATAAATTCGACAGATGGCCTCTTGATGAATCCTTGATAATACTGTCATGTAAAGCAGCTAAGACTAGAAATCATCTCACAACAATTTTTCATTGCAAAGAGAAAATTGAAGGCAGACAAACATCGCTAAGTCCATAACGACAGCAACAAAATATCCACTTCATGTAAATAAAGAGGACAAGCTTTCCTTATAATGCTCAAACACTAATGCCAGTATCCTTTAAAGCCTCTGGATTTTTTTATGCTACATTTAATTCATCTTTCAAGCCTTGGGTTTGTTTAATATTTTGTTGGTTTCATATTCAGAAACATTTTTGCGGCTCTTAACGTGTTCTCTCTCCTCCTTAGTCCCCCTCCTTTTGGGTCTTTATAATTGTGGATCAGGTGAAGTTTGCTTCCCCTCATTTCAAGGTCATGCACCACTAGGACCATTTTCCTGACTCAGAGGGCACGTAATTTCACAGCCGTGTACTCCTCATTAATCCACCCTGAGTGGGTGCTCAGGAAGTTCCAGATCACAGATTTGTTTTTGTCTTGTTCTCTGACTCAGTGCTTCACAAAAGGATTAGATTAACCCCTTTTGATTGTATTTATATCTTAGTGCATCGTGATAGAAATAAAGTGATTTCTTCTTCTCCCCACGTAACCTTCCCACCCCTTCCACTTTTGCACTGGGGACCAACAGCATTTCTTTTCCAACAGTGTTCAGTTAAAGTCAAGCTTGTGGCAGACAGAGAATTATTTGTTTTCTCTTTCCTCTCTTAATGCAGCTTTAATGCATGGATCTATTTCGTCCCATTTGCAGAGACTTGTTTATTACCTTTGAATGGTTTTTGTTTAACTGAAAACTGCTTCAGTCCCCTGGCTCTGAACGTGGTCTCATCTGGACCTGAATTGCCCTGGATGCAAACAAAGAAGAAAACAAAAAAAGATGGCACAGTGGCTACTGGAGAGGATGCATTCTTTCCCCCTTGATATTGTGCCCCAGCTACCTGCTTCAACCAGACCCCCTCACCTGGGAGCTCTTTTCTGCCTCCATTTGTTAGTAAAGTTCTCCTCGGGACCTGCTGGTGGAAGGGATCCCCACTCACTGCCCCAGGTGGGGATTGACTCCCCAGGTGGAGTCTGTGTTCACTAATGTGCCCTCAGGAATGGGGAACCTGGTGTGCTGGAGGCCTCTGGAGGGTCTTTGCATCCCTGTGCCACAGCTGGCCTGCAGCAAAATGCAAAGCATGTGAGAGCTCAGAGAAACATTTTTAAATGGAGCTGATCTGCTGCATTTAACATCTTAAGGGAGCAAGGTTTGCAAGCCACTGGGAGACCTGAGCTAGCACAAAAAGTGTAATTACTTAACATTGGTTCTTCTTTCCTGTGTCTGCAGTAGGAAAAGAAAATTCTAAGTTATATAAAGCCATTTTTAAATTCTTCAGGTAGGATTTGATTTGAGATAAAAATAGCCTGCAGGGTATGTGGGAAAACCAGCGTGCAGTGGTATGTGGGAAGCTCACAACCTTAACTATTTCAACTATCCACTTTTTGTAATGGCAGCTTAGGTCCGTGCTGCAGCTGGAAACACCTAGCTTCAGGTCTCTCAGTCTGAATAGGAATCTACCCTTAGCATCCTTGTACTGGACCTATCTTTAAGATACAAGCATAGTAATACATACACATAATTTGTGACATCTCTTGTTATTATAAATGACTGTGTTTCCTATGGAGAAAACCAAGAAGCCCCCTAACTCTAGACACTGGTCAAAACTGAAGTGGCTAGTGGTCCCATATCCACTAAGACTATCACTGAAATGGATTAGATTCAAACTGCATGTTGGGGGTAAGGAGGTGCTGACAATTGCTGCAGGAATTACCACAGAGTTTCAGAAAGGAAGATGGCAGAGGAAGGAGGAAGAAAAGGTTTGGGCAGTTTAGAGGAATAAAGAACTGAAAGGCAATGCAGGAAAGGAGACAGGGAGACAATACTGAGATTAATTTGCATTCATTGATCAAGTAAACCAGACTGAGCAGATAACTAAACTTGAAGGTTGTGGGCTTTACCCATCAGCTAATTGGTGAGAATGCTGTGTGCAGGTTCCTAAATGGCTACAACTAGGCTACACTGGGAAAAGATGTGTGCATTCCCTTGGTTCCTGGTTTCCTATTAAGCAGAAGGGGTTAACTTATTGCATCCTGAGTGTGCGATCATTGATGATTTCATATTGAAACACTGATCAAACAGGGTGGGGAAATGCCCAGTCAAAACCAGAGAAAGTTCTCAGAATGTCTTCCTGCTTTGGCTCCTTCTGATCTTCCTAGTGACTTAATTAATGAACCCAGTTTTGGGCATGCCAACATTAGTAAGACATCAATAAACTGAAGTCAATAAACATTCAATAAACTGAATTCTGCAGGGAGCCATTGAGGTAGTCAGGGGCTGGAGCACCAGTCCTGTGAAGAGAGGCTGAGGAGTCTGGGTTCATTCAGCCTTGAGAAGACATGGCTTCTGGGGGACCTATCAAAAGTGTACCAGAATCAGTGAAGAGTCTATCAAGAAGATTAAGACGGAAATTAACAGCAGTGTGTGCTGAAAGGACAAGAGACATTGGAAGGAGAGAAAATAAAACAAGGAAAAATATATCCTAGTGGATATGAGGAAAAACTATTTCACCATGAGAACAGTGAAGCCATGGAAGAGGGTGCTCTATCTGCTCACTCCCATGTTTACAGAATTAGAATCTGTGTGTGATGAGTAACATCACCTGATCCCATAGTTGTGCCTGCTTTAAGAAGGATAGCCTGTCCAAGTTGTATTGCTCTCTGATTCACATGGGGTGGAGGGGAATCCCTACTTAATTCTGATCTTCCTAAAGCAGTGGAGCTTTCTCTTTCTGCAACTCTGAGTCCAAGGTGACAGACAGTACAAACCCAGTTCGACCTTCTTTTGCCTTTTTACCTTTGGCATCATCTGCAAGATGATGATGAAGGAACCACAGCAGAGTTTGTCCCTGGGGGCTGTGGCCAAACTGACTGAATTTCTGGAGGCTCTACCCCCGAAAGGGAAATACCTGCAAATATTGCAAGCTGTTCTACACAGAGAATACAAAAGAAACTTTATATGGATATAAAGCTATGGAAATTTCAGAATACCTTTTGATGGCTTCTCTGTGTTTTGTTAAGGGAAGAGGGAAAGTCTCAGATGGGAATGAGAGGAAGACTTGCTCCCAGCTGGGAACTCTCTCACGCTGAGTGCCATTCACTCTGGTGCAGATGGCTGATGACTTCTTTCCATGAAGCAGGATAATTTTGGACTACCTGTGGGGTATGCAAGCTTATGGAAAATTAACAACATAGAGTCACTTGTTTTGCATGGGTGGAGAGACTACACTGCAGTTACTCTGCAGCTGAGCTGACTGCAGTATGGAAATCCTAGCTAGATTTAAACTGGCTTGCCTGAATGCTCTTGGTGACATAAAAGAGAGCTCCATGCAGCCTGCAAAGCCCTTCTGAGGAGCTCAACAAACACTGAGACATTTAGTCCCACCAATTTCTGTGCAACAAGAGCTATCGCCTCCAGGATCCATACAGTGAATACAGTTCTCTTTGCCCAAACTGCAACAAATACAATAGAGGTGTACCTATAAAATAGGTATATATATATAATATTCTCTTTATTTTAAAATGTGTTTTGACAGGATTCCCGTTGTTATAAGAATGCTTTTTTTCCTCTTTGCTTCTGCATCCTGATCAGAAGCCCCAGGTTCATTCTTTGAAATCAGAGAGAGAAAAAGCCGTGACAAGAACATCTCCAGAATTTAAATGATGTAATGAGAAAAAGGAGCAGACGAGAGAAGAGCAGAGCCATATGAAGCAAACACCAACCTGTGTTCCATTAGGCAGCTACTCTTAAATTTGTTTGGAGACACTGAAATTTGGATTGTTGATTGCATTGCCACTTCTGGGTGCTTTTAGTGCTACAACATTTAATAAGTTTTTCCCTATGAAAGAGAGTTCTCTTTTCCACTGGTATGAAATACCAGGAATTGTAGGTAGATAGTGCCCTGCATAGGGCCATATTTGTGACTCAGGAGTTCTTTCCTTAGCCAATATGCCAATTTTTTAGAGGTAAGAGGAAGGTACAAGATTTTCTAGGGAAGTCTTTTAATTACATTGGCCCAAGCACTGAAGACATAAAAGATTTGCAGAAGTGTTGGTGTGAAGGAGCAAAGCAAGAAAAAATTCAAAGTGATTGTTTCCACAGTAAATATGATCATTATTAAACACAGTTTCTCTGACTTTCACAGTGTATAAACTTGCAGCAGGCAGGACTCATACTGGACTAGGCAACTTCTGCAAACAGAAGGCCAAACTCATACAGTTGGCACCACCTTCGAACAAAGAACTTAAAATCAAACCTGGGACTCCAGTTCCTTGCTCACTTGCCACTCATATATCTAATGCCCTTAACAATCTGCTCTATCCTCTGATTGTATGGCTTAAAATTTCTTATGTAGTCATTTTCTGGATTCAGATTTGTGATCGAAACCAAGCAGAGAGATCTGCACCACCTCAGGGGAATGCTTGCACCAGGTCAGTGCTCTGAGAGGCCTAGGGTGTAAGAGATGCATTAACAGTCATTCAGTGAGCTGATTCTTGTGAACTCCCTTCACAAGCATCAAATTCTTCTCCTGCCTTGCATGGGGGCTGTAGCTATCTCTCACAGAGTTCTGGATTCATAATAAGACAGCTAGGATAATGTTACAGTGCCTAAGCCTCCTTCAGTGAATTTGGTCCACGAACACTTAACAAATCCTGCTGTTCTTCCGTGGTCAATGAAAGTGGGATTAAAGATGGAGGTGTGGTTACCATCTAGCTGAAGTTGGGAGGTTAGTAAGAATAGTATGCTTGTTAATAACTGTTCCATGATATCACACAATCACAGAACCAGAATAGGTATTTTGTAAATGGTACATGTATATAGGATACCACTGAGTGTGAATAGAATATATCTGTGCCACTGGATATACTCTTGTACATATACCTTCTTACACATTTTGTATATACTTTGAAGTTCTTGCACATTAATTAATATAATTGAGCTTTAGAGATATTTTTTATAGTATGATGTGGCTAAATAGTCCAAATCCAAGGAAAGAGCAATCAGTTAGAGAACTCCTGTCTCACAAAAACAGATATTGAAAGTGCAAGAAGAAAGTCCTTCAGCCAGTGGTGAAGAGGTCTCTGCTTGATTTCTTGCCGTGCAGGGCAATAAGGAGCTCAGCAGAGAGTGATGTTGGTTGGCAGAACTCAATCACCTTAAAGAAAGGGAGATGGGAGCTGGGAAGACCTTGTGACTCAGCCTGTTGGTGTTAGTGGCTGTAGGCTCCTGTCTTGTGATGTGCTTGAGAGCTGTGAGTCACCTCAACAACATCAGCATTTGCTTCTTGTTAGTCTTCTTTTGTACAAGGCCTCAACAAAGAGGAAAATTAAAATAATATCATGCCCCCAAATGTAATTTTTGTTATTAGTTGCCATGGCCAAACTGCATATAGAAAGATGAAGTTGGTTTGTATTTTTTTCTTTGTGGTTCTTCTCATTTCTCTGCGGTATTTGTTTATGCAGGCACGTTCTTTGTATGGGATTTCTTCACACGCTTTTTTGCTGCAAACAGGAATGAACAGGCATTATCATGGGCACTGGTAGCACTTTGGAAAAAAAACATTTTTGGGAAATTCTTTCTCCCCATGGAACAGAAGCAAAGTAGGTAGCATTGCTCGGAGCAGTTTGGGAGGTGAAATGGATGTCTGCTTTGCAGGCTCTCCAGGGGTCACACTCTTTCTGCTGTGGGAATGAGTGAGCTGCAGGTGCTGCTGCAGTGCAAATCTCACCCACGACTTGGATCTAGGGCTTCTCCACCAGTGCTCAGAGCTCAGCCAGGGCATGCATGGAGCACAGCACTCCTGGACCCTGCTCTGTGGCCACAGCCACACACAATGGGTGGCGCAGTCGCATTTTAGAACCCTGAAAAGTTATCTTTCATCCTCTTTTTTTTTTTCCTTTTTTTTTAAGCACTTAAGCCCAACTGCTAATGGAATTTCATGATTTTAAATAATTTACATTTCCATCTGGTTTGAAAAACACCAGGTGGAGATTGCAGATTAGGATGAGTCTAAGTGGAAGGAAATGTTTGTTTAAAATATTAAAGCTAAAACCAAACATTTATGTGAACCACATTTTTGCTGTCCATTGTGGTGTGTTCTCCTCTATCATCACTTTAAATTTTGCTTTTAATTGGGTGTTTTGCACATGTTGCTTATCATTATGATCGGGGGAGATGAGGCCAGAGTGGGGTGCAGGAGAGTCCATACCAACGGGTGAAAGAGTCGGGGATTGAAGGATTCTTCAGTGTGTGCTTTTGATCATAGCATCTGTTTCTCTATGCTATTACAGACCCTGCTAACTTGCTTACTTGGAGGTGGAAAACAAATTTGAACCTAAATAAAATAGGTTACACAAGGGTGATTTTAAGAGAAAACATGCAAATTCCAAAAACTGATGAGAGTTTTGTTAGGGTAAAGACTGGTGGTTTACTGGTGCACAGTCCAAACCACCCACAAGGACAAGAAATTTCCTACTCTCCCACTTGCCAGCTGGCAAGACTTTATTTAAAATGGTGGGTACTGAGCTGTGGTTTCTAAAACTGCTTTCTAATACTGGAAGCTTAGCTGCCAGTTCCTTGATGCACTTTCCCAAGTACAGCATGAAACCATGAGCTCATAGCGAGGAGCTATTGTAACAGCACCTTTTCCTCTGTACTTTGAAATAGTTCATTTTATGAAACCACATCTGATCTTCATCTTCTCCCCTAGCTAAAATCTTTGTATTTCAGTTCTCTGGAAATGGGACGTTTTTAATTTTGTGAAATGCACTAGAAGCGGTAGAGATGTTATGGTTGGTGTATGCCTTAGCATGGCATTATTCAAAATCACATCTACAATTTTAGTGATAGCACGAAAGGCTAAAGTTTGCCTTTGCTGAACAAAACCCCACATACTAATCAGTGAAAAGCACAAGTAACATAGAGTTAAGATTGCATAAGGAAAGCTGTATTTAAATAAAATAAACAAAATTTAGACCAGTATTGCTCATACTTGCAAATTCCCGATTCCAAAGGCTCAGAAAGGATTACCTCTACCAGCCTGTAATCTGATTTACTTACTACAAGTAAAACAACTACTCCAGTTGCTCCAACCTCTGTTCAAAGATGGTAATATTGCTTTTTACTGTATATAGGTAGTTCACACTTTCATTATTCAGAGTTCTATTAGGACAAGAAGACTCTTTGCTGCTTTGATGAATTTTGAAAAAAAATAGAAACGGAACATTTGCTTTTCAGTTGTGTACTGTGAACCTTATTGCCCACAGACACTGCCAGAGAGGTGAAGAGTGAAGCAGACACTGAAAGTTATAATATCCCTTGGTAGATCCCAAGTGTATTGTGGTAGGTCTAAGTAGAATTGTGATCCAAAAGACCAATGTATGTTTTTTATTGTATAGGAAACACCAGATTTTTTTTGGTGAGAATTTGGCTCCAGAACCAATTAGTCTGAAAGTCTCATGAGCAATTAATTGGTTTATACTAGGAGAGATGAATACTGGAGTAGATCAAAATTGTCTGCAGAAAATGTGCATGGATTTACTAAAGAAGAGAATGTATGGCATGAGCTGATTTAAATTTTGCTAAGTTTGTTGCAGAGCAAGCTGACAAGCAGTGGATGTAATTCATTTAGATGGAAAGATTTACTGTTTGGAGAAGACTTGCTTTGTATGAGAAAAACAGTCAGATGCTGCTCATCAAGATTCAATAAAATAGTTTGGTAGGTGAAAGATAGATGAGGAAGTTATTGGTTATTTTTCACATCATAAGGTAATTGCAGAGGGGTGTATGTTTTAGTAATTAGTGTTGAGTAGCTCTCTGTGTTGGTGATTCTAAAGGAGTATCAGTGAAAATTTGCCGCTTACAATAAAGTGAAAGGTTTTACTAACACCAGAAGGAGATGGAGATTATATTTAAGAAGGAGCAAGAGTTTTATGTGGCTGTGGCCATTTAGTAGACTGTAACAATGGAAGCACGATGAGGATTGATGTTTTCAGGGATTGGTAGGTGCCAATCACAAATCAGGAAAAAGAACTGATTTTTGTAGGAATCAAGGAAAGTTAGGAGTCAAGCTTTAAAAGACAGGCGACAACCCACACCTGTAGATAAGCGTGGGGGTGGGTGGGGGTGAGTGGGTCTTTTTGTTCTGAAGTGCTATTTGGATATTTCGTGTTACAGTCAGGGCTAGATTCTCTTTTAACCATTTAGTTACCTGACCCAAGGACTCTGCCCCTTGACTGTGAGGGGCTATGGAGGTTATCTGTAAAGATGTGTGTTTTTCTCCCACATCCATTATTTTTATAAACAGCTTATACCATACTTCATTAATAGTAATCACCTGTGCAGTATTTGCAATTGGAGACATAGCTGAAAGCTCTTCATCTGCACACATGAAAGAACTTGCATTCTGTTGATTTGCATCTTGACTTCCTCCAATATTGGAATGTACAGTAGGTGACTTTAAATGACTTTCTTCTTGTTTCCATCCCGTTTGGGAAAAAATAGTAATCTAAGAAAAATGTCCTCTAAACAATATCATTAAAGGTAAGTAAACTAATAACACATAGATTTTAGTGTTTGCTGATTTGTGTCACTGTCTGGTAATACAATGAATAATTCATATCGAACTAGTAGAATGTAACATTTACATAAAATAATACTTTGCAAATTTATGGTAAGTACTAATTACTTGCCTTATTTGCCATGACTATGATATTAAATATTCATAAAAATGTGATTATTTCTTTGATTTGGCAGGCATTTAGATTTCTCTACAGCTTTTCACACTGCTAATTTTAATCCAGTAAATTATCTGGAAGAAAACAGTATGCAGCCGAAAAACTGTTCAAAATTCACTCCAACATTGAGCACATTATGGACGTAATGATCCATTACAACCAAACTTCAAGAAGATCTTGCAAGAAAACTGATAATTAAACAAAGAAATATGGAGAATATCATCATTATTTATCAGATATATTTATTAATAGTTTAGAATTTTATATACATCAAAAAACTTTCAAATAATTGGATCCACTTTTATATATTTTATGTTTGTGAAGTTTTTTAAAAATTCTTCTTGTGTTAAATCTGTTGTTCATCTTTACTTTTTGGTGTATTTATATTTTAACTCGTTAGAGGAACTGAATTTTGTCTTTTGAATGCGACAGACATATACTTATTTTTCACTGTCACTTAGAAAACAATATCCAGTATTAATAGCACTTTGCATTTCAGTGTATGTATGATTATGTGTGTATGTCTCTGTGTGTGTATACATTGATTCCAAGGCTTCAAAACTGCTTATGTAATTAAACCTTCATATCTGCCTGTGAATGTTTAGTACCTGCTCTTGTCTCTCTAGCTGTGTAATGTGTATGCATTGAAATTTATGACATTTTAACTAATAAGAATAAAGTCTATAAGCCTGTGAATGGCATGTATATTATATATGTGATCCAAAATAGAGAGAAGTAACGGGAATCAGAAATGCTGGTCCTTAGACCCCCAGGCTTAGATTATTTCCCTGCACTATTTACATCTTTTCTGTTGTTTCTAGCAGAGGAATAAACAGTCAACTTGAAGTAATACAATCAAAGACAATCATCAGAAAGTGGCAGTAGCAAACCAAAAAAAACCAGGAAACTTGAATGTATGAAGATTTCTATAGTAGAGTAGAAAACAATTTATGCAGTATGTGCAACATGTAATGGTAGCTGTAGAATTATCTTTGTAACTTTGTAACTTTTATAATCATCAAAGCCTGTCCTTGTTTCCTGTTTGGTTATTTTTGCTTTAGAGATTTTAGGTGTGTTGTCAGCACACCTACTCTCACCTATGTGTACTCTCAGCCACTCAGTGTCTTGCTACCCAGGGATAGCCCCAAGAAGGGCTATCAGGAAGTGTGCATCCACCCCTGAACACCTGCTCAATTAAAACTTTGTTACTCATCAAGCTTCACTTAAATACGTGTGAAACTTTCAAAGACACACAAATGTTTTAAACCCTTTGATTAAAAGTTAAACTGATGACTGATAACTTGCAAACAGCACCACTAACCATATGTAAAAATACAGAGTTCCTGTATCACTGCTTAAAATAAACATTTGGAAAAGGTTTTGAAATATCAATCTGCTTCTTTGCTGTACAAATAAGGAATGTGAAATTAAATGTAGCTCTGTTAAGTCTAAACAAAAGAAAACAAATTTTGTCTTTGGTCTTAAACAGCTCAGTCCTGTGTAAGACTTGCAGGATTTCAGCAAGCCACGCAGGTTACCGGAGCAAAATTTCGGTTCCAGACCTGTATCTGATATCATATCCTGCTCAGTGACGCCCTGAGCATAGGATACTAAAGTGTCACTTGAGCACTTTGGCACTGAAACCTCCTGGGGCATTTTCCTCCATGGCAGAAGGTGGGGCAGAGCTGGGGCTTGTTGTGTTTTCCTTGAACTGACATAAAGTGCTCACAAGGAAATCCATTGCTTGTAATTCCAGCTGTGCCCAGGGCCATGGCTTGGTAATGCTCTCCAGAACAGCTCTCTGCTCTATTCCTATGGCTTCATGCTTCTTCTTTCTCTGCAAGAGGAATTTAAAGGGCAGAAGTTTCTGATGAAATTTCTGCCTAGCAGACCACTTAGTGTTTGAGGCATGTTGTGTAAAGATGACTTTACTTCCTAGGTAAATCAGTCAGATATTAAATAGATAAAATAAACCTAAAAAAATAAAAGAAAAAAATATACATGTCAAAACCCCAGCACTGTAGTGTCCAGGAGGAAAAAGGGAATGTACAATTCAAGGGGGATATCCTGCATTTATTCTGCTGCCGGTTCAGTCAGCCTAGGGTCCCATGTGCTCATCTGACTGGAGTTCTTGACCTTAAATAAATGTGAGACCTGGTAGACCAAATTTCCTTGTGTTGAAGGGAAAAATCCTTCTGAAAGCTTGGTAGTTTCATATATACAAAGTCAGGTAGTTTTTGTATATACAAATGCTAGCACCTTGTCACTTGTGAATTCATCATGCAATTAAACTTCTTCTGAAGCTGTACACTTACTGACTTGTCTTTTGTACGTGAAATGAAATCCTTTGTTTTTACATGTTTTGACAATGTGAAGTGGGTGCAAGTGAAGCAGAGTCTTAAAATCCCCCATGCATCTCTAATGTAGCCTCTTGTTGCTTTGTATTAGTCTCAGGGGTGAAAACAGAGTTCATTGAAAAAAAAAAAAACATTCCCCTTATGTCAAAAGGAGAAACTATTGATTTGTATTTGTATTCTCCAAGAAAAATCACTGGTCCCTTCAAATGGGAAAAAATCTTTTGCCTTGCAATCCTGTGAGCTGTGTAAAAGAGGCCGCATGCTCAAAGTCAAAGGGAAGCCAGAGGAAAATGGCATTCGGGAGGTCAAAGCAGTTCACATGGCTCATCGACAGCTGTTTGCACCATATGACAGATCTAAAGGCAACTTCAGAGCTGTCTGTACAATATGTGGAGCTTACCAGAGATATAGAAGCGGCTGCTTTAATGTCATTTCCCATAAAAAAAGTTGGTAAATTTGGCACTGTGTTTTATGGACTGCAGTACCAATTATAGCCTTAATTTGTGGTGTTGACTAACCTGATCTCTTTCTATTACAAGGTGCCCCACTTTGTGAATGAGGGAAGGGCTGTAGTCGTTTTCCACCTAGACTTCAGGAAAGCCTTTGACATTATTTCCCACATTCTCCGGGAGAAACTGGCTGATCATGGCTTGGATGGGTGCACAGTTCACTGGGCAAGAAACTTGCTGGATGCCCAGGCCAGAGAGTGGTGGCAAATGGGGTTATAGCCAGTTGCTGGCCAGTCGCAAGTGGTGTTCTCCAGGATTCAGCAATGGGGAAAGTCCTGTTTAGTATCTTTATCTATAATCTGGATGAGGGGATAGAGGGCACACTTGCTTTGCAGACAACACAAAGCTCATCAAGAGTGGTGATCTGCTGGAGGGCAGGAAGGGTCTACAAAGGGATCTGGACAAGCTGGATCCATTGGCCAAGGCCAACAGTATGAGCTTCAATGAGGCCAAGTGCCAGGTCCTGCACTTTGGTGTCAACAACCCCATGAGGGCTTGGGGCAGAGTGGCTGTAAAATTTCTTGGTGGAAAGGACTCGAGAGTGCTGGATGACAACGGGGTAAGCGTGAGCCACCAGTGTGCCCAGGTGGCCAAGAAGGCCAATGGCATCCTGGCTTGTATCAGCAATAGTGTAGTCAGCAGGACCAGGGCAGTGATTTCCTCCCTGTACTTGGCACTGGTGAGGCCGCACCTGAATCCTGTGCTCAATTTTGGGTCCCTCACTGCAAGAAAGACACTGAGGTACTGGAGTGAGTCTAGAGAAGGGCAACAGAGGTGGAGAAGGGTCTGGAGCACAAGTCTCATGAGGAGCAGCTGAGGGAATTGGGGTTGTTTAGCCTGGAGAAAAGAAGACTTGGTGGGGGACCTTATTTCCTTCTACAACTCCCTGAAAGGCGGTTGTAGTGAGGTGGGGTTCTCTTGTCACAGGTAACAAGCGATAGAGCAAGAGGAAGTGGCCTCAAGTCCTACCAGGAGAGGTTTAGACTGAATATTAGTAAAAATTTCTTCATTGAAATGGTGTCAATCATTGGAACAGGATGCCCAGGGAAGTGGTTGAGTCACCATCACTGAAGTTATTTCAAAGAAGTATAGGTGTGGCACTTAGGGACATGGTTAAGTAGTAGACTTGGTTGGCAGTGTTAGGTTAACAGTAGGACTCAGTGATCCACAAGGTCTTCCCCAACTTTTTATATGATTTTATGATTAATGCTAACAAAAAAACCAAGGAAGAATTGGAACTGGATGTTCATTGTATAGGATGCTCTCTGAGAGTACAACTCCTGGCTGCTCAGCACTAAGTGTGTATCTTAGCCTGGGTTTTTTTGTTTGTTTGTTTGTTTGTGGTTATTTGTTTTGTTTTGTTTAATTTTGATTTTTTTTAATATTGGAAACACAGGAATTAAAAAGAAATGTCAGATGTTATTGGCCTGACTTGCATTTCTCTAAAGGTCACTTGGGTTCAACTGGCTGGAGTTTTGCAAGAAACAAGTCTGATTATATCCTACTGTTATTTGGCAAGTGTGAGAGAAGGTAGGTGAAAAAAACCTCAAAATTATGTCTATTAACCACTAAGTGTGGGTTGTAGATGCCACAATATAACAAAACTATTAAAATATTTTCACTTGACATGATTCTATAGAGTTGCTAGCCAGATATTTTTTGTAACTTTGCCATAGCAGACAGTAAGACTGATGGAGGGAAAGAAATGGCTTAGGAGAACTTTGAGAACTTTTCTCTTTCTAATTAATTCTGTCAATGACAGTTGAAATACAGGTTGGTTAAAAATGTTGGTCCTTAATAAACAAAAGCAGAACATTCCAGTCATGCCTGAAGGTCATTTTGCTAAGGTATAAGGTATAAAGTTGCTTTTCATTGCCTAAATTGAACCATTAATCCCTGATCCTGGAAACTTTTTCACACATCATTTGGTGATCCAAATAACATCACTGTTATATTCAGAACCACCCAAGTTTCCTTAGCATGGTGTATGGTTAGCACCTAAGATCCTGACCTTCATAAACCCCCTTGTCTCATTCTGGAGGCTGCTACTTTTATGCATGGTTTGTGAGGTAGATAGCTCATGCAATTCTTAAGATTAAATGCTCTGTATAAATAGTTAATTTATTTCAACATGCATTACCACTACATCTCAAGACACATACCAGAGCCCATCTTGTGCTGTCCTGCTGGAAAGACAATCTGCCACAAGTCTGGACTTTAAGGGATCATTTTGAGAAGTGTTGGAATTGCTATATGCAGAAATAGATGTGTTGCAAACTTCAATCACTATAGGAAACCTGCTAGAAAATGTGGCTGCTCAGTTAATGAATCTGGAGTGTCAGATGGGCATAGTGAAAGAAGATTGGAATGCATAGAAACTGAATTTTTACCTGAGAAGCTCAGCATGGCATTTTCCAAAGTTCATGAATTATTATTTAAATGTCTTACTCCTAAGTTTTGCCCCCATCTCTTCAATTGAAATACCTTCTTCATCTAGAGAGACAAGGTAAAATCAAGGGAGTATAGCACTAGTTCCTTCTTGGCAATGGTTTTAGAAGTAAGGATAAAAGTTGCAAGAACTTCCACTGCAGAAATAATTATTATTATATTGACTCTACATTGCAGGGTCATTATTATTCCTATTTAGTAAAGCAACAACTTTCAAAACTGCAGTGGGCATCTATGTCTAGGTTGACCATAAGTGTCCTTACTATGGAATCTCTCTTTTACTTACGGGATGAATATCTGAGAAGATGGAGATGGGACTTCACCACTCCAACAACCAGGCCCAGCAGATACAGACAATTTTTCTCTATACCCTCAAGTTTTCATCTGGTGAAAATCCTCTGCAGCTATAGAGTGGTCGAAACTCACCCTGGGGGGCTGTGCTGGTAGTCTATGGTTTTACGAGATGTAACAGTATTCATTCTTGCACCACTCACATGGAGTTCCTCTAAAGAGAAGCATGGAGCAGCATTTTCAGAGACAGAAAAATTATGTCTTACTGTAATTTCTGGCATTGCTTAGTAGAAGAAGTATTACTGAGAGAGATTTCTGCCATATTAAATACATTTTAAAGGACAATTAGCTGAGAAGGACTTAAAAAAAAAAGTTTATTCATTATTCTTTATGATGAAAACTGGGAGACTGGTGCAAAGGTACGAATAAGTCTTTGTCCATATGGATTCCCTTAAGAGCAATAAATAAGAAGAGCATAGATTATAGGTCAATAAGATGAACACTCTTCTATGCGTGCACCTAACCTCTAAACACAGTGGAAATTGATTATGAACATATCTATTTATAAATCAGTTGTAATTCAGATTATTTAAACAACAGCCTATAGGTAAGAAAAACCTTTATTGTCTGAGAGAAAATGATACAGAAACATCATGTAACATGTAGGTGAATACAATCTTAGAGGTTACTTGTATATCTTTTGCTTGTATCAGTAGAACCAGATTAGATCCCTCAAAACACTGAAATTAAGAATATTAAATTAGTGATAAACAAAAAATTAAATATGTTGCATGCGGGGACATAATCCCATGTATTGAAAAAGGCAAAAGGGAGTGGAACATTATATGTATAAATGAAGGTTCTTTCTGACCTTATTTTGGTACCTCTGCTAAGTGTAAAATTGCATTGGGAAATGGTGCACAGTAATTGCAATTGATATTCTTTTCTAGTTTCTGCTAGAAGCAGCTCTGGTATACTCAGTTTTCTATTTTTCCCTGGATGTCCTAAGTCATATGGAAAAGGTATTTATACTGTAAGCCCTTTGAATGACTGGAGGACTCTGATGATAAAGACATAGAGTGCATATTCTGCTGCGGAGCTCTTTATACTGCAGAATCGATGGCTGATTACAAAGCAGCCCGAAGATCTAATTACAATTGGCAACCAGGAGATGAGGGAAGACTGCGGACAATTTTCCTCTATTTTTATACACAGTCCTTGTGGCATTCACATTGCTTTCAATAAGTGTGCTTCTGGCAAAAACTGTCAATGATGGTAATCGTCTGGATGACTGGCTTCGGAGACGCTGCAAGCCTGACCTTTGCTACCGCAATCATCGCCGTCATCGGCGTGGGGATGCGCGCCGCCCCAAAGCCAGAACAAGTGCTGTAACTAGACTGTAATTGCAGATTGTTAATGATGATGCTATTGATGATTTTTTTTTTGTTGTTTTAATTGAAAAGACATTATTCTGGGCTAAAGTCTATGGTGGTGAATGACTAACACTAAAACGAGGAGGAAATGTGTGGAAGTAAGGAAGCCAAATGTTTAATGTGCATTACTCTGCTATATCTACTTCATCTAGTACATAATCAAAGTACATAACACCCTTCTGTTTGAAAACGTAGGCATGAAATTCAAAGTTGGATTTAAAATTAGTTAAAATCCCAGAGATAAACTGCGTTCTTAAGCCTATTGCACCATCCAGTGAGTACTGAGTACTGGATATGAGTACTCAGTAGTCTAATTATTACAGCTCACCAGTGATGGCTATCACAGATGCTGAATAGGGCTGAAATACCAGTTTAGATACTTGCAAATGTTCTCTGTGTAACTGGAGTGAGAGTACAGACCAAGGGATATATAGGATTCTATAGAAATTCTGAGGTCTGGAATTCTCTGCCAAAGTTGCAATAATCTCAGATTGAGTACTTAATTTTCCTAGTGATCATAAGGCAGTATATCCTATCTCATTTCTGTGGGAAAGGTTAAAATTTACATAATTGACTTTGTCCTCTGGATAGATATTACTAAACATCATAAAAGTTAGTGTAAGACTAACACTTCTGTGTCTCTTTAGTGTTCTTGTTCTTTCTGAATATTTGAAAATACAAAGGAAAAATGGGTTGTACTGTTCAGCACTTGTCTGGAGGAATTTCACAACTGCTGGACCTGAATACTGAGCAAAATGCTTTACAGAAGCCAGAAATTCCCATGGAAACAGAAATTTTGGGCCTTGAGTGAAGAATTGTTCCCCACGGTAGAAAAATGAGTGGCTGGAAGACTTATCTGGCACATGGGAGTTTCTTTCCCTCTGTTCTGAGTGCAAAAAAGTTTGCTGAACTTCATACCCAAATGTCATGGAAGGGTGTTTGACTTCCTGCTTCTAGCTTTTGATTTGTCTGCCTGATCTTGGATGAATTAGCACTGAGCCAAACACATGCACATTTTTCTGTTGCACTGTATCATCGGTATAGACACCAAACACACGCAGCATCAACTCTATAGACTTGTCTGTGACAAAGCGTGTGGTAATCGCTCATGCATATTTCCTTAAAGAGATATCTCCTAAAAAATAAATCTAAAGAAGTCAATAGGTTTCTTCCAAAAGTTGCACTGAAGGCTGACAGAATGTAATTGAAAATGAAATTTCTGCTATAAAGTGATATTAATTAAAACCTAATTGTTAATGTTTTTAAAGGATCAGCCAGTATATTCTCGTTGAAGGGGACACCTGGTTCCAACCAAGTTTCTAGGAGTTTGGAGTATTCATCAGAAACTTGCAGCTACATTGCTGATCTCACTAATGGCAAGATGAAGTGAGTAGAGACATGCATACAGCTGAAAGTGGAAGCCTGTGGAGAAATGTGCCTCCACTGTGCTCATGATTTAGTTTAGCTCTGAGATTTTGTGATCTCTTACAAGGGAGAGGCTTTATCATCTAGCAGTGTTTCAGCAGCCCTTAAAAACCAGTTGATCTCATCTCTTTTCTGTGAGCCTAACTCCCCTCTGTGTGAAAAATGCTGATAAAATGATGATGGCTTTGCTGGTGTGACCTGGAAGCCCCAAGATGCCAATGGACATGATTAAGGGGATGCAAACACTTTCCCTGGAGCATCTGTGTCACTCACATCGTACTCCTTAAGACAAATATAAGTGCTATCATAAATGCAGTGTCTTTCCAGAGCAGTAAATTCACATTAAAATAATTGGGCCAATTTAGTTTCTCCTTTAACTCTGCTGCCCTATACAGCAGGCAACAGATTTGAGTTTGCTCCAATTTCTTTAAATCTTGAATCTGCATGATGAATTTCAAATATATCAATTCTGGTAGCACAAACGTATATTTTGGTCTCAACACAGGTAGGAGGATGATTGTTCCCCTTCTGATATTTAAGGGCCTTGTAGGCCTATCAAGATAGTTACTAAAAAATTCCTTATGTGTTAGGCAATCTATGAAATGAAGTTAAAGGTGTGTGGTCATATATATATATCCATAGTCAATCTCTTGGTCAGGCTTGTGCAGGTAAGCCTGAGATGGGAGGTCATCTTTGCATGGAAGGTAAGAATAGGAATAGTGATGGAATATAAAACATATAAAAGGCTATTGCCTCTCACCTTGTACATATATTTATGTTAATGACTTATTGCCAAGTCACACAGAGCCTGATTTTCTACAGAAAACAATGACACATGGTGAGCACTCTTCCCTAGCAAACACTGCATCCTCAGGATCAGAGCTTACTTCACTTTTTAAATTGACACAGTGCTTTCCTCTTCTCTGTGGAAATGGTTTCATTGCAATAGCACTTAATGGTACTGAAACATCTTCTTTTGCCAGCAGTTCCCAAAGCCCTTTCCAGATGTAAGACAGGGGTAAATGGGTCAGAAAATACAATGCTGTGGATGCTCTTAAAAGCTTTTGCTGGCACTTGCCACATACCAAAGTCCAAAATTCAGCACTCATACATTGTTCTTACTACAGAAAATGTAAATTATTGCAGAACACCTCACCTGCCTCTTGAAATGATGCTTGGTAAATACTTTCTGTTGAGGTCACTACTTAAAATGGAATAAGACCCCATAAAATATTCCATACACATCCTATGTTAATGAGGCCTTAAAATGTATGAGCACAGGAGAAGAGCAAGCTACTGCACTAAGTTAGACCATTGATTAAATTAAGCCATAAAATTACTGCCTATTATGAAAAATGCAAACTCATTTTACTATTCTCTCCTTTCCTCTCTTCCTCTGTGTTTGTGTATTACATCTGTATGTTGTCTGGTCATAAACCTGGCTTGTAAAATCTCTGTGGAGGAATCCATCTTTATTATGGTGTGTGCGCACAGCCCCAGAGGTAGCGACAGTCCCTGTTCTTGACAGGCATCTTTTTGCTCCAAGGTGATCAATACTGTACCTCTCAGAAATGAGCTCTCCTACGCTTCTCATTCAAATGCTAAACTGCATTAGCTCTCAAAAGTTGCTCACTCATCTGGTCCCAGCACCTTTGAACCATCCGGCTGATCATACAGGAGTCATCTTGTTGTTTTGCCAGTTGTAGCCCCGCCAGGGCTAATAAGTGACATTTCAGGAGATGGCAAATACCTCCCACTGTGCAGTGGATGATTATGCCATGATCTACATGGGAAATACTTATTTTCTATGGGACACCAGTGCTATTTCAGAGACACTGAAATAGTAATAAGGTTATTTTTGTTTGTTTTTCAGAAGACGTGTTTGTATGAGCACATAGCAGAGGTGTAAAATGTACAGCCAGGTCCTTCCTGCAGTGTTGCCCAAGGGGTGTTATGAACAGAAGCATGTTCATCACATTTTGCTTTTTGGTGAAGTTCATTCTTTGCAATTTTTTTGAATATTCAGCCAACACTTCAGCTCTCCCTACCTTCCTCTGGGTGTTTGGGAAGGCAGGCTCCTCACAAGCAGCTGTTCATGGTGGTGCCGCCAAGGTCCTTCGCTGCATTTCCAGTGCTGGAATTCAATGCTACCAATAATTTATGTATGTATATATTCACAAATGTCAAAAATAAACCTTTAAAAACAGAACCTGCCCTCTGAAGTTTTAAATAATTCAAGTAGCATTTCAATGACTTTCTGTTGTACTAAATTCCTTAATATTTTACAAAAGTGCAAGTTTAGTCAATAAGCATAAGCATTTGAAAAATAGACATGAGTTCTGCTGGGAATAAAGAAAAGAATTTTTGGCAACAAAAAAAAAATATTTCCTACAAAGCAGTTAAGTAAAATAGAATGTTTAAACACAAAAAACCAGTTGTGGATCCCCAGCCAAGCAACGTACTGCTCTGAGGGAGGAGTACAATCAAAAAAAAGGTGCTAAATTATTTCCCAACACAATCTGTGAATAAGTAGGAGGAGCCTATCATTGAGATGATTCAGCTCTGTCTTTAGATGATATAAATTCACAGACTTATCTAATAATTGCTTTTGAAGGTGGCTACTTTTTAAATTTCTTTTGTCACACATTAGTAGATACGCAAGTGATGTAAGACAGATGATGCAACGCTTTGGTTTCACAGCTTTGCCAGTTTCTAGATTGAAAGTTTTGCATTTTTTCGGAAATGGTCTTCATTTGGTTTTAAAAATATTTCCCCTGAAATGTTTAGCACACAACTAGCTTTCATCTGAAAAGCCATATTCAAATGCCTTGTTAAGAGCTGAGTTAATCAGGCAGTGGAGGCTGACGGCCAGGTCTGGCATCATCCTGGTGTTGTGTTGGGATTCACAGCATACACTTTGCTTTTGAGGATTTCACTTGCTTGTGGGTATTTGCCTTCCCAGATCTGATGGGGAAAACCTTGAGAAGCTGGTCAGAAAGGGACAGGGAGCAATGAGTGGTGGTGGCCATTGGGCAGCCTTGGCTTGCACAGGGTGGCAACCAGCCCACCAGAGCTGGGACACAGAGGGATGTCCTCATCAGCATGAGCGCCTGGTCCCGTCGTCCTTACCGTGCTGTGTGGCATCATCTGGGAAGCCACCCATAAGATATCTGCCTGATTTTCTGCAATAAGCACGAGCTAGAGGTTAATAATGTGGGGATGTTTGATTCCCTGCTGTTTTAAATAATTTCATGGGGAAACTAATATGATAGGACACCAGTTAAAAAGGTTATTATCCTCATCAAACTACAGCGCTTCTTTCCTATTGTTTCCCACCAGTTTCTTGGCCTTACTCCTCCTCTCCTTACATGTACTGCAAATGAATCTTTGAAAGGACAGTCTGTGGTGGGGTGGAAGCAGAAAGCCTGATCCCCAGCTGCTGTCCAGTCAGCATTCCTAGGGATGTTAGTGCCCTCTCCTCACCCTGCTGGAAGACTGGCAGCATCCCGACTGCACTTCCTGGTGGGGCTGGAGGATGTTCTCACCTCACACTCGGAAAGGCTTGGCTGGCAACTCATCAGCTTGAGATCAGTTTTACATTGTCAAACACAGAATGGTGGTCCACCATATCCCTTGGATAATCTGCTGATCTTACGTCTTTCTTTAGTTTCTTTACTTTTGAATCCACATAGTAGTTTTTTTCCCAGACTATTTAGGTTATGAACACCTTTGTTTGTATATTTTTTTCTTTCTCTTCTTAAACTAAGTTTCTGCTGATTTCTCTTTGGCACACTATTTTTCTTCTTAGCCCTTTTCTCTCTCTTCACATTCCTTTCTCTTCATTTGTGTGCTCTGCTTCATCTTACACCTTTCATCACTTTCTCTTCTAAAAAAAAAGAGATTTAGTAGGTTGGCTTTGCAATACAAGTCTTGGGAATGTTTTGTTGTGGTTGATAATGGGAGATGGTGTTTAAAATGGTGCTTGCAAGGGGCTGCGGTGCCTTGACATAGGAGTTTGGCCAGGGATAAAAGAGTTTTTCCCAGTAAAACCACGGGCTGCAAATAACAATTGATTAGTGAAGAAATTTGTCTATATATTTCCCCCCACCTTTTAATAAATTCCCTTAAGTTCCTCTTTTTAGTGGCAAAGGGGTGGTGGCGAAGACTACTGAAACAGGAAAAGACTGCAAAAGTATTTTTCAAATTCAGTAAAATATTTTTACAATTATGTTCTAAAATGAAAAGTGGTGTTTTTGAAAGCAGCAGAGGAAAAACTATTTTGAAGTCTTAAAACAGAAATTGCCTTTTTCACTATAGTAACCATGTGTTAGAATTCTAAATTGCCAATAATACTCAAGACAATGCTGTGATTAAATGTTAAAGAAAATAAAGTTCTCTACACTTGAGAAGTGTGATCTAAACCTTGGCATCACAGTATTTCATAGACTTTGAGCACCTGAACTAAGTCCCTGATTGTGACCCAAAAAAAACCAAAGACGGATAATGGTTTCAGTTTAGTAGAATCCTACTAACTGGATTTGAAGGGATATATGGACAGTCCCCTTTTGAGCTCTGGGTAAACATTCAGTTTATCAAAACCTGTGGCTTAAATATATCCTTGCAAATTTTGAAAATTTGCAGAGATTTTCTCAGTCAAACTCAAATGTATTTTAGTTTTCATTTTTCCAACCAGCTTGAGCTCATATAATGGGTAAAATTTATAAATATAATAGGTACAAAAAAAAAAAATCAAATGCTTTTGGGCGACATGTTATTTTCAAGCCCATTTTTCCCTTTTTGTTTTGCATTTATGTAGCTGAATACACTGCAGTTGAAGCACGCAGGGTCTCTGTGATCTGAGTGTGAGCTTGAAATCTGGTTACAATTAAATGGCTTGAAGTTATTATGAGCTTCTAGCTGGAGGGGGACGGGTAGGAGTGGGGCCAATATAAACAACCATTCCCAAGTGATATTAGTGGTAGGAAAGTGGGTGAAACTCCCCCAGAACGTTCTGCCTAAAGGCACTTATGTACAGAACATCACATGCGTTATTCGGCAGCTCCCCCCGTGTAGTTTGAATTCACACTTGCAGGTTTCACTGGTTCTCAGGCACATTATTACCTATGAACCATATTTTAAAATGCATTCTGAGATTTGAGCTAATAATGTGAATGACATTCAGTGAGATTGCCAAATGCTGGTAATTTACTTTCATTTTCACATTAATGTGGGCCCACCTGTGATGAATTGGAAACTAAATAAGCACATCAGTTTTAATTAGATATTTCAGTGGCTGGATCTAGTTAAACAGCAGCATTCATTCCTATCTATTAAACACTCAAAGAGATTCTTCTGCATTCTTCACAGTAAGTTATGGCTCCTTCCAACTCCCCTTCTTTTCATTGCTTTTCTCTCTTTCTTACTGGAATATTTTAGAGGAAATGAGCTAAGCAGGTGACATCCTACTAACTTAATAATACGGCTATCAGAGAATTGGCTAATATAGATGATCTTCCAAATGCTACAGAAATTTTGAAAGCTCCCAGTATTGTTTTATTCTGTGAGGAAAACAAAACAAAAGCCAAAGAAATCAGAATAGGTTCACAGTTAGGTTTAACAAAATGGAAATGTCTTTCTATTAACAGTCATGGACTTCTACCACTGCACCTTTGGGACCCAGTTTCTGTTAACTGGTGAAAATCTGGGTACCAGCTGGAACAATTTCCAGTCCTGTAGGGGCAGGGACCTGCAAGAGGGATGGAAATATTCAGTGTTGTGTTGGAAGGGATCAGGCCAGCAGCCTGATAAAGGTTTTTTTCCTCCTGGCCTGAGTGCTGATTACAAAAACTGCCTTGTGCCTCAGTTTCCCCACCACTGAGTCACCAGTGAGGCTGAAAGGCAGAATTAATATGCTGAATTATCAGTGTTTTTACTGAGACTAGCAGCAAGCTGTTGTTGTTTTCTGTTTCAGTTGCCAGTCATTTGCTGAAGTAATAATGCTTCAGTCTGAGGACTTTGTATCTCTTTGATGCTCAGGTGAATGCAGAGCTTTTTTCTGTCTCTATTCCACCTTTTCTCCAAGAGTTTTGCAGTATGACCCTCATTTCCAAGGCAGTTTTCAATAGAAACTTGAGATCTAGGCTGCTGTCATATTGAACAAGCCCATTTCAAGGCAGCTTTGTAAGAGAGAAAGGGTACCAGGTTGAATTTTTAATCCATTTTTCATTCTTCTGTAAAATCTTGACATATTGAATGCCAACTTAAAAAAAAAAAGTCTGTGCAATGATGTCTTTCTTTGCAAATGAAACTAATTTAGGTAACTACTTTTAGAGCTATTAATTAACGATTAACAGACATAGCAGATGTAGGTATAACCTAACAGGAATAAAGTTTGAACTAGATCTTTCATTGTACCCCTAACTTCCTACTCACTCTTTGTTTAGGAGGTGTCGTGCTTGGAACACCTTTTAGGAGAGCAGCTGATATTGGTAAAGCTGATGTTTCAACTTAAAACTAGCTTTGTGTTTTTACTACCTCTGGCTCTATTTTTCTGATTTGTATTTTGAAGAAAGGTCAAACAAGTTCATAAATACAGCAGATAGAGTGCTAATGAAAAACAGCTCTATTTGGAGCCAGAAAACATGTGAAAACCTTGACAAATATTTGCCCAAGTGCTGCTTTTTTGCACTGACATTTCAGTTTACTAGCTAAGAAATATTTTTGGGTGCATTTTGTGAATAACTGTGTTATTCAGAAACAACACAAGAAAGGGCAGGGAGAACCTGAAAATAAATTTGTATCAAATTCAGATTTTGGGCAGTTTCCTTTAAAAATATGTATGTTCTTATCCAAAAGTGTTTGGCATTGGATCTCAAGATTAATAGTCTAGAACTGATGGTGCTCTCTGAGCATAACTTAACAATGTTATCTCAACACATACCCAGGCTATTGTGATCTACAAGATGGTGTGTGAGATTCCCAGGAGAAGATCTCCCAGGCTTTCCTTCCCCAGACCCTCTCTAAAAGGGGAAAGCAGTTCTCTAAATAATCCTAACCTGCTGAAAATAAAATTGGGCTGACAGCTTCACAGACCCAAGTGTATAGCTTTAAGCACATTCCAGAGCATTTAAACAGGCAAATATATTTTGATGAAAATGTTTCATGTAGTAGCTTTAAAGAAACAGAAAAGATGTACCAAATGAACACAGCAGGGAGGAAAATATAATTTAGCACCCCTGGTTTTGGACAGCCTCTCTGCTCCTAGATCAGCACGAGGTTTATAATAAAGCCTGGCTGAAACTGAATTTAAAGAATATAGTTTAGGAGGATTAAGTACTACACTGATATATCTTTTTCTGGCATGAGTACTCCTTATCTTCAGCTAGCCCTTTTCACACTTAAAACATATGAGTTTCAAAAACCACCTGTCTTAGGTCCCAGTCTTGCAAAGCACTGAACATAACAATATATACCAATTGCTAGATGAATGGAATCATCCAGCAAGTCAACTCCTTTAATTCGGGATGGTGCACAGAAACTGTGCACAATGAGAGAGAAAAGGCCCAGCAACAGGAGCATAGCAAGAGGGGTCTGGCCTGGCTGTGCATGCCAGCAACTGCCCTATTCAGAGGGCCTGAAGCCACAGGCATCCAGCAGAAGTCAGTGAGATATCACAGCTCTCTCTCGTTTTCTGAAATTAGGGGTGGGAGGATAGTGCTAAGTTGCCTAAAATAAAAAATATAATTAAAGCTAAATCTAGAAAGTACCTTGAATCCTATGTAGAGCTACTTCATGGAAATGATGGAGAATAAGGCATGAGCATGTGCAAGTGCTCTGTAAATAATAAGGCATCAAAGGGTATTTTATGATTCAGATGAAATGCTGTTCAGAAAGGCACTTCCAGGAACTTGTTCAAAATGTGTGTGAGAGAGAAAAATGGGTTAAATTTTCTAGGCAGATATTGACTCATCATATCATAACAAAACCTGCTAGAGCTGGTTAATGATGTGTCTGATACTTCAGCAAGTGACATAATGTTGAAATTTGGAATCAAAGCTGTCAGGAAATTGCTCCTTGCTCAAACACACAATATTCATGATGAAAACCTGTTGTAATCTCCCTCTCCTGAGCCATTATGCTAAAGGGGCAAGAGGGAGTATTGCCTGGTGACATTTCTTTCTGATCCATCTTGATGTGCTGCAGCTTTCAGAGAAGTTTCTAGGCATGGTTTCCTCTGATGACTGCTAATATGATACGGCAGTCCTTCAAAGGAGCAGAATGCATAGGGCTGCAGCTTTGGGGCTTATTTATGCAATCAGCAAATATGACTTTTTTTCCTCCCAGCTAAATAGCTCAACATGCAAGTAGTAAACTGAAGGGCACAGTCCTTTCCACACTGTACTGCCATTTTCCTCCTCTTTTTAAGCTGGCAGCTATGCTTCTTGGAATTCTGGTTCTCTCAGCTTGCTGCTTGGAGGTAGAGTAGGACAATGTCAGGAAAGAATCCATCCTGGTTTGTCTCTTTCTGAAGATAAAATTGCAAGTGCTCTACTGTGTATTAGTGTCTGATAGTCAGCTCTGCCAATGAATTTATGCTATAGGAGTGGTGTGGAAGAAAAGTCATACCTCTACTGTCTAATTAGTTAAGGAAGAAATGTGCTAAAATCTTTAAAGTTGTTTGTATGATCAAGTTGCTAAATGCTTTCTGCCTGTGATGTAAATAGAGGTAGGTGGAAGTTTTATCTTTGACACTGACTCCCTTCTCTTCCTCTTTAGATCAGCAAAGCTGTCTACCTTTTAGTTTGCTTTTTTTTTTTTTGTTTTGTTTTGTTTCAAGATTAACTTAATGGTTTAACACATCAGGTAAATGTGTAGTGTCTGGGGTGGAATTCAGCCTCTCAACTTCAAGGTCTGAATTCAGGGTACTGGTATGTCTGTGATGGGAAATTGAGCTGAATGAGTTTGTTCCTGCCTGTGTTCCATTAATGGAAATTGCTATGGCTAAATCAAGGATGTCTGGTGAATCAGCTCCTGAGCTGCCACTCCTGGCTGGGTTTGGGGTTCAAGTGCAGTGTCCCCAGGTAGCACAGCATGATGGGCGTGGGGCATCTGCACATGTGAGCAGTCAAGCCTCTAAATCCCAGAGTAATTACTGTCATAATTAAGCATAAATCTGACAATATCTGGACTTTGGGAAGGTTTAGGTGGAGCTCATGTGGAATAACAGCTTAAGCCTGGGTCATGATGAGATATCTGGGTTTTGGTCATGTGTGTTGGATTAGATTTAAGCGCCCAAGGATTCTCAGGCTCTGCATTGAAGTGCCTGATGACTTAAAACATCTAGAGTTTTGGGCTTATTGCTCCAACTTGATCCTCACAACACGCATGAAATGTCTATGATGAAAATATCTGTTTAGATTAAAACAACATTCAGGTTCTCAGTCTTAAAATCATGCTCCCAGGGTAAATCACTGAAGTGGTTTGTCTGAACTTGGAGGTAGGCATCCTCAGACTCCCAAACCAGACAAAAAGGCAACAAAGACCCAAAGCTGGGGGCTGGGCTACAGGATGGAGGTGGCCAGAGTCCTCATGTTTCCACTCTCTGCGTGGTGCTTGGCCCAGTTGTCAGCATGCTGATAAGCAGTGCTGTGAGTCCCGTGGCATTGCCCTCTTGGTTTGAGACTGGATCCTGCCATGCTACAGCCACCACCAGTTCAGACCAGTCAGTGCCTCCTCAGGCCATCTGACTGGAACCAGCAGTGTCAAGCCTGTGTTTAAAACATCACATTCTCTTACTACAGCTCCACATCTCTCTAACCCATACATGTATTGTGAATTAATACTTTTTTTTTTTTTGGAAGAAGAAAGCAGTTATTTTTCTGCAATATTTATTTATAGTAGTTGACAAGTAGTACTTTGGGGAATTTCCCTTTTTAAAATCAGCTAACAAGGGAACAAATCCTCTCTCAAAACTGTGAAAAAGCATCATGGTTCTTCTATAAACATTTTGGTGGCACCACAACTCCCTTCTGCCCAGGTCAGACCACTTATTTCTTTATTTATTTATTAAGATTTGCATTGCTGGGAAGCACTGGTAGCAGGGAGACTTTTCTGACTGTAGTTCTGACAGAAGATCATTTTCCAGCCCAATATTTGATGCCCCACTCCTGGAAAGGGGGCTGATTCAACCTTCCCAATCCGTAATGTTTCCAGCTCCTAGCTTGAGGTGTTTGTTTCTGGGGCTGCTGCCTCTTGTGGATTGCTCTCTGTGCTGATATTTGGCTGTTCCATCTAAGCCATTGACTATGGGCAGCTGTTGACAGAAGTTTTTGCCTCTCTTTCCCCCCAAAGATAAATTATCTGCCAGATCAGCTTGCTGAAATCACTTGCCCTGCTGCCATGGGATGTTTAGATCCAATGAAAAGCTGGGAGAAGTGAAGAGAAAAAGAGGCCAGGATAACTGTATCAGCAGGGCTGCCCCTTTCAGAGGCAGGCTGCCTTTACGTGAAAGGAACAATGTCAAACTGCTCCCAGTGGCACTAGATTACCTCTCCTTGCAGCCTAAGAATTTAGATGGAGGGCTCTCAGTTCTTGTGCAGCCATCCTCAAGGTGGTGCCCAGCCTGCAGGACTAATGGCTCAGCTGTGCCAGCCCTGGCATCTCTGGAAAGCTGTCTCTGCTGTCATTTGTGGTGGTCCAGCAGCTGCTCTGGGAGCTGTGGTTAACCAGCCTTCTGGTTAGCAGTGGTGTGGCAGACAGTGGTCACTCGCAAACCCTACCGCTGCCCCAGAGACCCGGCCACCGGTGGAAAGGTGAACTGTAGCCCCTGGTTCCTGGCACCCATCCCTATGGCTCTGGGGAACAGCATCAGTGCTGCCTGTGCCATCAGGTGTACAGATGCAATATGAGATTTTTCGGTAGGAGAGGTGCTGGTCTACTCATGTGGTCCTCAATGCAGGCTTGAGTAAGGCAGGAGTAGCGCTTTGGTGAGAGATGTGTCTGTGAGAAGAGGTTGCAGGGCTACTTAATTCAATAAATGCCTCACTGAGATCCTTAGAGCAGCTTCAGATCTATAAAGCCACTTCAGTGAGTTCATATCCTGAATAAATATTATGCAGTTAGCTTCTCCCCTGTGTATTAAAGTACAACAGTGTGATGCCATGTTGACAGGGAACAACATGGGATGTAACACAGGAGGATTAAACAGATTTCAAACAAGATCAGAAAGATTACCCCATTTTTTTCAAGCTGGTTATCAAGGTGTTTTCAAATTCCTGTGTCTGAGGGTAAAAAGCTTCCTGTGAAGGAGATGAATGTTATTTTCTGGCCATCTTAAATGTCAAAATGAATTTTACTTTTAAGTGTTTCTTATAAAAAATAAATGCCTGTTCTCTCTGCAGAAGTATATCATATTTTAGTGCACGTTGCTCTCAGGTTTTCAATTAGAACTTTGAATCACATTCCTGATTAGTAACAAGCAATCAATCATAATTAATTAGTTAAAATGTTCAACCGTTAAAATCATTACCATTAATTAAAATAATTATCTCTATTTTGGCTGCACTTCATTGCCATTTCAGGGAAATGTGTTGCTTAACTCTACCTTTAGCACTCAGTATGGGATTGTGGTGACTAAAACACTCATGAGAGGTGGGGGCATGACTTTCAAAAAGCTGGGTTTTGTAGTGTAGTTGTAGCTAGCTTTAAGTAGATGCAAGCATATCAATCACTTATGCTTTTAGTAAAGAGATTTCTCCTTAACTTAATAATATACCTAATATCTTCAGAGATACACTGTCAGCAGGGTTCTTTTCTAAGGAATATGTTCCTTATACCTATATATTTCATAAGTCTCTTCATAAATAAAATAAAAAATTGATGGGATTTATGCAGTATCATATAGGATATGCTCAGTCATGGATAAAGACCACTTTTTTCAAGCTGTATCCTGATGAAAGTAAACTTAGGTCAGACACTGCAGGAAAGGAAAGATTTTGCTTCTACTGAACAAATATGTTTGATTCAGGAGGGAAAGAATTAGGTTGCATCTAAGAAAACGACTTAAGAATCATTGCAGTGACTACAAACTGCTTTGTTGCTACTGAAGCTCCACAGCTTCATGAAAGACATTTGTATCCCCAAAGGAATGAACTGATTCTATCTCTAAAGAGAAAAAACTAGATAAGTTTTGGAAATAAAGTATGAACATGTCTAGGTTCCTGGTACTTAGTTAAACTAATAATGGAATAATAATGGAATACATACTACGAGGAAAGATTTTTTTTCTGAAATATGCAACCTAAGAAGCAAGATATACAGGAAGATAAAAGCCATCAAAAGCAGGTCTTTCAGAATTTGTAAAGGGAAAGACATATCTTTCCAGTTAAAGTGTAGGCAGATTAAATATAAGGTATTTCCTGCTCCTAATCCCCCACCATTTCTTTACCTTAAATGGTTATTTGAAAAAGTGTTTTCCATTTTGAATGTTATGAAAAATGGTTGAGTAGAGAGTTATTTCACTGTAGCTGAATAGGAGCAATACATTTGTCACCCCAGGTAGGGTGGATCTCTAACTACAGCGTTGCTCAATTACAGCCCTGCAGTACCCCTGGATGCCTCCTGCTCCTCAGCAGTCACTGCAGTGTCATGGCACTGCTGTGAGACCTGTGTCCATTGCAAGGTGCATGGAGAGCTCAGAGGTCTGTAGAAGAGGAAGCATCTTCTTCAAAACTACTTATTGTGGTTGTAAGCTGGTTGCAAGGATTTCTGCTACTGCACACCACTCTTAAACATTGAGCAGCCGGGGATGATTTCTTCTGCCCTAGGTACCATTGAATTTTTTTATCATAATGTTAGTTCTGGAGGTCATTTAGTCCAACTACTCTGAACAAATGTCGTCACTGCAAGTTGTTCAGGGCTCTGTCCAGCTATTTTTTAATTAACTCAAAGGATGGAGGCTTCAGAGACTTTCAAGGCAAATTGAGCCAGTGTTCAGCTACTCTGACAGTAAAAAAATAAATTCATGTGTTTAAACAGAATTTATGGCACTTCAATCTGTGTTCATTGCCTCTTGTTCTGTCACTGGAAATCTCTAAGAATTGTCTGGCTATTCTGCCTTTATCCCCTCCCATCAGATTATTATTCTCCTCTTATTTCTCCATGCTTCAGTTGGTGAAGATATCCTGTACTTATAAAAGTGGTCAGCACACACTTGGGTCACTTTGGTCTGAAATATGGCCTTAATTTCCTGGAACTGTGATTTGGATAGCTGTTCACTGAGAGACCCCTCTTTGCCCACCTGGGACCTTCTGCTGTGTAGCTATTTTTTTAATAGGTGTAATATCACCTTACAGGTTTGACACTGCTATGACAGCCACAAATCTGCCCTTTGAAAAATCTTTTTTATATGGAAGGTGGAAGATGTCTACCTAAGACACATGAATCGGAATAAGGACACTTGAGTTCTGCTGTCTGTCACAAATTTTTTGTATGACCTGAGATGTCTCATTAACAACTGACCAAAAGCCTGTTGGGAGCCTTTTCATTTACCTTAATGGGCTTTGAATTAGGTGCTTAACTTTCTAAGACTCACTCCAATTTATATAAAGGAGATGGTGTTATTTGCCTATCTCGTTGGGCTGTCACAAAGTGAAATACACTACGACAAAGGATTTTGGGATCACTGAGTAGAGAGTGCTATTCAAGTGCAAAGTATTATATAAACCTTTAGAAGCAGTAATAAAAATGCTAGTGTTTCCTTGAAAAACGGTGATTTCTTTTCACTTTTATACTTCTAGAAAGGCTTGTCATTTCATGTTTCTCCAAGGAATACAGCATCCTCTGAAGCATAGAGTGTCCAGCCTAGCATCATATCTCAATGGCCTGTGCCAGAGGACAGGATGAAGGAGGGGACTGCTTTTACTGTGCTGTATTTAAAATTTTGTGAATTTAAACTTGTAGACACTAGTGTAGCAGGAGAGCCTCATCATGTGCTATGGGAACATGATGTGATGTTACAAAGGGAACAGAGAGAAATTTCATACTTATTCTGAGTTATTTTGCAGGAGTGATCAAACTAACAGGAGCTTCTGAATATTTGTGGAATTTAGCAGATGCAAAAATTTCAGCTAATCAGAGAAAAGAAATTGAATAGTTCTATTTGTACCTGCTAGATATGATATAAAAAACATAAACATTAACACATCATTGTAAATTATGTTGTAAATGCAATGGATTTCACTCCCATGCTTTTGTCTTTCTTTTTTTTTTCTTTGTGTGTTTGCAATAAGATAACTTGGTTTAAAAAAATCATAAACATCTTTTGTGCATTAGCTGCTGAATCTGTCTGCAGCTAAATGTGATTATAAAAGGAACTTAAATATTTTCATGCATATTCTCTCTGGCCAAGTGTACCTCCTCCAGGTACAAGTCTGTCATAAGTTTTAAATACCAACAAAATTCAGATATTTAATATTCAATAATATTAATATATTATATTAATATAATATTCAATATTCAGATATTTACTCTTATTTCTAGAACAGGCAAATTTTAAGTAAAGTTCTACACCATGTTAAGTTCAGCCATTGCCTTATTATTTCCATCTCGTTTGACTTCCTGAAACAATGATTCCAGGTTTCAGATGGGAAAAGAGGGGCCAAGAACATTGTTACATCTTTTTGTAGTGAAGCACTCATGAGTACCTGTTTCCAGTCCAGAGCAGGATTTAAACTTGCACCAGAGTTCAGAACATCAGAACTTTCTTGTTCTGTTTTGGTTCTGTAAGACCTTAATAATTTAAACAAAAGTGGCAAAACTAAGAACCTCATTAGGCATTGTTTCTGAACAAAGGAGGTAAAAAAGATTGATTCACTATAGCTTATAGTGAAATAACTCTCTCTAAATCCTCATGATTCTTAATATCTTTCTTAAGTTCATTGCTATGTTTCCCTGCTGGCCTGTGTGCTTCAATGTCTTAAATGTTAGCATTATAAATTATGTCATAGCCAAAAAAGTACTATGCATTTAAATCCTACTTGAAGGACCCAAAATGTTAGCAGTAATAAAGAAAGCTACTTGAAGAACATAAGAACTTGCTAATCAGATTGTTAATTGAGTACATGAGCTTCACATAATAGAAAGGCAAACTGAGAAGGTGACAATGATAGCCAGGCTTCATCTGTTGAGTTGGAATTAACGATGAACAAAATCAAGATCGCTTTGTGGTTAATTCTTGTACAGCTGCAGCCAAATATAAAAGACCCATCAAAGAAATCAACTCATTAGTAATTCTGTACAACTTCAAATAGAAATTCTTAACCCCTCATCAGCCTTTCTCTGACAAACCCTTAAAAGCTGTGTTAAAAAAGCCAAAAAAACCCATTATTTGCTTCATCAACTCAAAGAAATGGCCTGCAGAAACATAGCATAAACTGAAGCTTTTGAAAACAGATCTATCTATAGGTAGAAGAGTCAAAACACAAATATATTGTGACATGCAAAATCTCCCCCAGTCACCCATGTCACACAGTGTCAAAAGCTTGTCTGCTTCACGGAAAAACTAAACCCAGATTTAAGTAATTTTAATATTGTAACAAAAACTGACAAAAACCAGTGAAATCAGAAATAAAGCTGCCACTGTGTCCTTATTGCACTGTCATTTTGTCTATAACTCTCCCCACTGGGGGAAGTTGCCAAACCAAGGGTGAATTAAAGATTCTGTCTCTATAAGGTTGGAAAATGATGTGTTTTCAGGGCAAGCCTTCATAAGACCTGAACAGTCCGTTCCGTTGTCTCATTGCCACTGCAACATTTAATTTAGCTCAGTGGGTCTGCTCTGATAAATAATTGCAGGCCTGGACATTTAGTTTGTATTTTTAAAGTTTGATTTTATAAGATGATATGCAGCCCGGAAAAAGAATTTTATTGCACTGGCAAAAGTGCCTATTAAAGCTCTTAAAACTTCTATCTTGTAGGTTTTAAACAATCTAAAAAATGATTGAGTATGCGAGTGAGAGATTAGCTCCTAGGAAGCCTTATTTTTGAATAGTCTCATGTGAATTATGTGTGATTATACAGATATATTAACAGAAGTTTGTTAATGGAAGGTCTATTCTATCTGTTTTAAGACTCTCTAATTTAAGTTTTGTGTATTTTAAGTTTTTGCTGCAGTAGGGTACTCGGTACTTGGAAAAATACCAAGCAGCCTCTTGGAAAAAAAATAGTTGTATAAAATTTAATGGTAGGGAAATATCCCAAAGATGTTATTTTGATCAACAGTAAACTATGTATTGAATAGTATACAGAAGTTTTAAAATACTTTTTTCACTTTATTTATCTCCTTTTCCACTGTTGCAATTTGCCTTCCAAACAGGTATTTTGCCATAGGCACTAGCACAGGTTTGTGAATGAGCTTAAAAACCCAGAAACGCTCTTGGCTAGAATCTGCAGCAGTTGGAAAAATCTTTGTAAGAGAATGATATTGTTGTTTATTCTGCAAAGAGTTGTGGCTTATATCAATGTGTCTGCTGAATGGAGTGGACAAGTGGACTTCTTGTTGGCATGCCTGAAATTTTTGAAATAAACTGTTTCTGGTTTATCTTTGAGGACCAGCCTTGAGGCTGAAGTCCAAGGAACTCTTTTTTGTGAAGTCTCTGAGCTGCCTGATGGTTTCCCGGCGCTCTCTTGGAGAGCTCTTGGAGAGTTGAATGTGGTGCATTCGTCTGGAGGCCTCGCTCTGCCATCCGACTAGCCCTGGTTCCTTGGCAAACACAAAGGAGAAGTGGCAACACTGAGAGACAAGTGGAAAGTAATTCAAGTGGAAGGAAAATGGGTGGGTGGGTGCATGCTGGTGTGAGAGGAACGTTTTGTACCGCAACATGTTCCTTCCTGCTGGATTCACAGTCCGTGAACGAGTCTCCTATAATTAACACATTGCTATTATCAATAAATGCTATGAAGCAGAACTGGGGAGAATTGGCAAAGTTGCTGCTGCTCACAGAAAGGCCTCCCCAATCAAAACCAGCTCCCACCACGCTAAGGAGCCAGTGGGGAGCTCAGAAAAAGGATGCCAGGAGTTGGTATTCCGGGTGTGAGCCATTCCATCCTGCAGCCCTGTCGTTTCAGCTGGCTCCCGTTCAAGCCACGTTGGCATGTGCTGTCTCTTAGCAACTGCCAGACGGATGGTCCCGGCTGGCCACTGGCAACGTGCCAGTCGGCCACCCAGCTTCGGTGCTGGTGGAGCCCTGCCTGGCTTCCACAACTCCTGGAAATTACCTGCTGGAAACGACCTCTGTTTTCCAGAGAAAAAGGATTTGTTAACTTGAACTGGTGGGTCTGACTTGTTCATGGCAGCAGCAGACCCTGGCTATGGCTGGAAAGGTGAAGCTCTGAAGATGACACAATATCTTTCATAACCTTTCATCCTACCTGATGAAGAGCCTCACCTGAGCCTTACAGCAGCTGAGTGCACGAGCTAACACACATCAATTCATTGTTTGCACATGCTGAATAAAAACATTTATAAATGTTACATGTGCTATAAAAAATATTCACAAACGTATTTTGCTTTTAATTTTTGTTAATTGCTTGAAGTTTTTGGTTTGTTTTAGGTTTTCAGGATTTTTTCTTCAATCTTTCACCGGCAGAATTTTCTCCTTTTTCAGTTACTTTATGAGCTACAATGCTCTATGAGGTGATTTTTTTGTAAGTTTTTTTGGTCTCTTAGTTTCTCCCCAAACCCTTAGTTTTTAAACTGTTAGGTTCAGCTTCACAGCTCCCCATGCTAGCTGCTGGGTTAACTCTCAAAGCAGTGTTCTCAAATGGTAGGGCTGGGTACTTGCCTTTTTCTGGGCTTGATCTTCACTGTGCTACTCCATATCAGTCATCAAAAATGAATGCAGCCATGCTTATATAAATGAATTCCTCTAGTTTAATTTTCCAACCTTGACTAGTTTTTTCATAATTGTAATGATGGAACAATTTAGATATATTCTGTTTTGCTGTGCAATATCTTAGAGATTGAGTGCTTTCGCACATAACATACTAAACATCATTTTAGCAGTGAGACCAATGATAAAAACAACATTTTTTTTGTTCTAGAAAGTGCAAGTCATTGGGGAAATAAATGTCTTTGCACCATGCTGTGACTCAATTCTAAAAAAGAAGTCTAGAAAGTCCATAGTCTCTAAGGAGTGCCTCTAAGCAGCTGTTTTGGTCTACAATATCTGCATTATTTCAAGTTCCTGAATGAGGAAAAATTATGATTTAGATCATTGCAGTGATCTAGAGTTGACTCTACGGACTATAGTTTCCCCTAAGTCATGCTGATTACCATGCCATCTTCCTGAAAACACAAATAAGAATATTTTTTGGCATCAGTCAACAAAACCTCATTTCTGTTCCCACTGGACCTCTTTACATTTTGATGTGGAAGCTGAAAAGGCTCCCAAAAGCTCTTAGGCTCTTTTTTGCCCGTTGGTGGAAGCTAAATCACTTAACTCACTGTTAACAATCTTGAAAATAGATTAGTGATTTTCTTATCTGAATTCCTTGTGGAAGGTAGGGAGTATTTAACAGCACTTGCTGTGGCAAGCAGAGGTGAAATAGGTGCAGGCTGGGCACAGGAGACAGGACTGAAGAATCCTATTTATATCAGGGAAGGGACAAAAAGAAGCCAGTAATTTATAAAGCCCTCAATGAGTCACCAAGGTTTTCCTTTATGGGCAGGATAAAACGAACAGCTGTTCTACTACATTCCATTTGCTTGAGTCAACAGGCCCATTCTAATAGTTTGTTGATTATCTTACATTTTGTCAATATTGTGGTATGATTTCGTTGTTTGTTTTATCGTTACTCAGATTGACAATGTTTTATTTTGTGAGCTATGATGAGATAGTTCATAGGGTACAATGGTAAGAATGATTTATCTTGATTTCCATTTTTAGCAGATTGTTTTGCTGTAGTTATCACCCCACACTAGCTATTTAATGATTTTTGGTTTATGTTCTTCTCTTGTAACCCCCAATCAAAACAATGTTTTTCTTGGCAGTCAGTGATTTAAGCCATTGCTGCTATTGTGCATGGTTGGCTTTTCTTTTTAAGGGACAAACGATATCGTCTCCCCTTGAGAGAGCTCCCTCCCGTGCCCTTGGTACGGTCTGCAATATCCTCACATGGAAGTGATGATGTGGCTCTCTGGGCTGCAATTGTTGCTCTCCTGTATGCCCTGATCTTGAAGATGCTAAAGAAGAAAGGAGTGGTGATGTCCAAGCGTGGAGGATCACCATCACACCCAGGTTCTGTAGGGGAGGCTCAGGTGGCGTCCATCTTTGACATCTCCAATGGGCAAAGCACTAATTTTGTTATTCTTAAGCGATTATGATCTCTTTTGCAACACATATCAATAACAATTATAACAATTATTACATTTACATGCTATGGGAATGTGAAGTGCTTAATGAGTTCTAGAAGACCAGCTATGAAGTCCCTGGCAGAAATCTAAAAAGTTGTACCGTATGAACCTATAAGGGGGCAAGTGATGCAAAAGTAACTTCCCCACAAATAAGTTTGGATTTTCTTGCTACCAATGGAAATCCAAGCTGTGGTATGGAGATCAGATTGACAGGGCCTCCAAACAAATAATGAGTTAGATTCTGTTAGTACTGCATTATATATTCAGCCCTAAGTTACTTCATTCTAACTCCTCCCTGTTTTTCATATGTTTCCAGTAGACATACTCTGCTGGAAACATATGAAAAGGTTCCAAACACAAATGCCATGTCCCTAATAAATAAATGATTGTGCTGGGAGCTGCAAGAATATTTTTCTGTTTTCTTTCAGCTAGTATTTTGCAAGTGTTAGCAATTTTCAAAACAGTTCAGAATTCCCATATCCATCTGTGGTGATTTCCCTCAGACACCCATAAACCCACTTTCTGAAATTTCTTATGTATTTTTAACTGTGCTAGTAGAAATATTCAATTCATTTGATGTGCATAAAGCATCCTGTGTTGTCAAACCATTTTTAAACTTCAACAGAGAATGCAGTAGCATTAATAGTCATGTACCTTGCTCTGCTATTTCAAACTGCCCACTTTATTTATCTAAGATGTTCCAGTATCTTCTATCACTCTAGTCATTAGCAAATTTATGTTGCTCTCTTACCTTTTGAGTGCTTGCCAGGGCAGAATATGTAATAACAGTCTGTAATTAAATCTTACTCAACTTACTTTATCACTGTAGATCTTCTCTATACATTTTCTTCTTTCCACCATCCATCAGATGATGGAAATGACAGAAAGGAAAGATACTGCTTGAGCTACACAAATACCTATATGCAAATTAATCTGAAATTAATCTGGAAACCTCCCCACATTAAATTAATATTTAATGAAGCTCTCAAATTTTAGGATGTTAAACTGCATTTAGCTGAGATTTGAATAGAGCTATTGATGTTTAGGTTTTGCAGTGATAGTAAGCTTGATTAGGAAATGAAAAGTTTTTAGTTTAAAGTAGCATAACAAAAAATTTGTGTGCTATGGTGAATCATTAATGTTATAGCACTCACAGTGGCATCAAACTTTTCATCTTAGCTGTGGTGAAAAATGTTCAAAACAGGATCAATTTATTCCACTTCTGGTTTTTTTTCCTTTAAGCTGAAGGCAAAGCAGGTTTTTCCCTTCCATCCTTGGTCTTACATGAATCCTTAGTAGGATCCTGAAGTGTTAGTAAACTAGTGCAACTTTCTAAAGGAACAAAATATGTGACTGATAAAAGTAAAATATATCTAAAAATTAATGCAGCAATATATGATTAAAGTTCAGCTATAGCTTCTGTCTGGTGTGCAAAATGAAAGTGAATGTCTTCACTCATATATTACCTAGAAGATTACAGGAAAAATGACAAGGAAAAGTAGGAATTTTCCTCCTCGTTTCTAATACTTGCACTTTAAGAGAATGGTATAACTGGGTAAGATTTTTTACATCGAATTTTTTGTGAGATTTTTCATGATGGAAAGTGGAAGCAGTTGAATGAAAATTTCTTTACTAGCTAATATTGTATAAAGAAATTTCATTTGGACTTCCTTGCAGTAGTTATAAGCACATGACTGACTTTTTTTGTGGGCTCTTTCAGGCTCAGAAATCTCTTTTGGAACTTTATAAAAAGATATAACTAAAATGTAGTTCCAATAAAATCCTATTCATTTCCTTATCAAGTACAAAGAAATACAAACAGCAAAAATTGCCAATTAAAAAAAACCTGCAATAGGGATTTTGGGGATTTGTATGAAAGCAAATTAATTAAAAAGACAACATTACATTATAGATAAATCATATGTCTCATTTTACTTTCAGTTTTCACAGTCTTTCTCTATTTTTCTCTTCCTCTCTTGAGGCTCTCTGGCTTTCTAATTTTACATATGAATTTTTAAGCTCCTCTGAAAACACCTTCCTCTTCCTAGACTTTGGGGAACCATGTATCAAACCAGAAGACACTTTTAGAAAGAATTATTTATTTTTTTAATCTGGTGGAGTTAGTGAGGCTGTGGGCTAAACTCAACAGAGTTTTACATTTCACAAATCTTTCTAAATCCCCAAACTCTTCAACGAGGTAAGAGAGCCCTCTGGCCTGTCCTGGCTTTTGGATAACTATGAGAGATGAAGCAGAAGAAGTGGTTATCAGCTGAAGTCTGAAGCCACTGATCTGTTGGCAAATGGGATATCTGGCTGACTGAGTGGAGACTGCAGCAACCATTACACGCGTGCTTTAGGCAAGTGATTTCACAAAAACACTGGAAAGTTTGGGTTGAAAGAGACATTAAAGGTCATTCTAGTTCCAGCCCTTCTGCCATGGGTAAGGACGTCTTCCACTAGACCAGGTTACTCAAAGCTCCATCCAGCCTAGCCTTGAATGTTTCTAGAAAAGGAGCAACCACAGATTCCCTGAGCAACCTGCTGCAGCGCCTCTCTACCCTCACAGTAAAGAATTTCATCCTAGTATCTAATATGAACCTACCTTTTTTCTATTTAAGACAATTACCCCTTGTCCTGTCACTCTATGCCCTTGTCAGAAGTCCCTCTCCAGCTCTCTTTTAGCCTCCAGGAATTAGAGTTCACACTATGGTATACTCATGATGTATTAGCAACTTCAAAGCAAACATGAAGGAAATTAGTACCTGAAAGTGTTAACCTGCTTGAAAGTACAGAGAGCTGGCGTCCCTTATTACACACTGAGTTAAGTACATTGATATGGAAGATTTTACCTTATAGTGTCTTGTGGTTATTTCACCAGAGAGCACTAGTTTTCCTTGCCTCATCTGTAGAGCTGAACCTAGGTAGGTATGTCTGTACTCTTAATAAATTTCCTACGCAGCTCATTTAAGCAATATAGATGAATCATTGGGAGTGACAAGTATAATACTGAAATAAACTTCCCATTTGAACCAGGGAAAATTGTACTGGGAATTCAAAACATCTACATCTGGAAGTGTATTCTCAACAGCAGCAAGTTACAGCTATGCTGGACAGATTCAAGTAGAGTGAGAGGTGATGTTAAAAGAAGTGATGGTTCCTTTAACATATTGGTGCTAAATCTCTGTCTTTCCATACCTCACGTGCATTCCAGATACAGATATTTCCCTGTTTAATTATTTCAGCAAATAAAATTAAACCCATAGATACACAGTGCTTAGGGAGTAAATGGATGGTAAGCAATAGAAAAGCCATTATCACGAATGTATCTGTTTATTCAGTAGCCTGATTTCTGTGGCCTATTGGGTAAATGCTTGTGTCCAACCAAGCTCCACATTTCCATGGTGCTGTAGCTATGTGCAGCATTTTACAGGGGATGATAATGGAGCAGAATTGTTATATATGTTGTGTTCCCCTCTATTTTTAATTTAGTTTAAGTATCTGTATGCGTATGCAACATAGATCCATCTACTTCTCCCTTGAAGACCATTGACTTTAACGTTTTCCACATATGTGGAAAATAAAGCATTGAATCACTTTGTCACTGCACAGATATGAAGCAATATCACACTGAGTAATCATGTTCTGTGATATCTGGTCCCACTCTATGGTGTCTGTGGGCTTTGTTTTGCAGGTTCTTAGCTGTAAAGTGGCATGTTAGGATGCTTTCGAAAGTGACCACTTTGTCCATCTTCTTTGTCACAGCAGAGAAGTGCAGGTGAAAAAAATGACTGGTAAAAGGGTGAAGATATCAATTCTAATGAATCAACAGTGTGGTAATAAAGTCATAGCCAGGAACTCAAACAAGATGATTAGAGTAGGGATGGGTTTTTAAAAGAGTCTTCCACTGCAAATGAAGGAATAGGAAATGTGGTTTTCAAGTGCAGTGGGATTAGTGTTACGTGTTTGTGATAGTAAAGTCTGCTTTAACTAACTGAGGTCTGTCCCAGTCCTGTTTTCTGATAGGGTGTTGATTTTTCTCTTTTAAAGTACTGCTTTATACTGAAAAATCATAAGTATAGCTCTGCAGGCAAAAGACATCAGAGCAGCAAATCTGACTGTGAAAAACCTTTCCATAACTAGGCAAATAAAACCACAATTGCTGCAACAATTGCTATAGAATTGCTAAAACAATTAAATAAAAATAATGGCAAAATATAATGCAATATGGAGGATTTTAAGGCAGCTTGCAGCTCCCAGTGCTGCCTTTCTAGCACAGCACTAAATGGAAGAGCAAGTTTGAGGACCATTGAACAGAGTTTCTATCCCCAATGAATCACAATTAGAGTAACACCTGGATTAATAAATTTGTGCTGATCCACTAGGGAAATTCACCTTGTTTAATAGCCCTCAAATTTCTAAATAAAGTTGTTTATCTGTGGCAGGATGAACTACTTTGTCCCAGGTTGGGCTGCAGAGCTTGTAGAGAGGCTTCTTCAAGACCATTTGAAGGACTTTTCAGTAAAACTGTGGAGTTCAGTGCTGCCCCTTCAAAGGCTGGTCATGTTTCCATAGTTTTGCCTTTTCATTAACTGCAAGTAACCTTGTTAGGCTTACAGCATGATTCAGACATAGAAAGTTTGAGATTTTGGGCCAGCTTTTACCTCAGAAAATATTTGACATAAAGAAATACGAGAGTTACAGATGCTGAAGGATTACCAAATACCTGATTTATGCTCATTAAAGACAATGTCTGAATCAGATGCTTAGAGAAGCACATCTGTGTTGTTTCAATATTTGTCCATCTTTTGCTGTTCTCTGTCTGATGGGTCACCTTAGTATTGTTATATATTCCCCATTGCCAGACAGGATGATTTCATACCCACGCAGAAAACTGGCTAAATTTACCTGAATTTTGTCACTTTGCCAAAGCTTCATAATCCTCTCTTGCTGCTTTTCAACATTAAGACAGATAGTATTATATCTTGCATCATTTCTTCGAGCGATGCAATTTTAAATCCCTAGGAGTCAGAAGCCTGGAGCTAGATTTCCACTGCTTCTACCAGTTTGGAGACTGGAACCTAATTCCAGTAGGAGATTAAGAAACAGCACACATAGAGTGTGTGACATCCTGCATCTGCTGTGATCTGTGTTGGAGGGTGGAGTGGTTGCAGACACAGAGACTGAACCCAGCCCTGTGCATCAGGCAGTGCGAGAGGTGGGCAGCAGCGTCACTGTCCCCTTTGTCCCTATCCTGTCATCTGGTGCCTGTTTTACTTGCCTGTCACCATCTCAAAACTCTGCAAAGAATAAAACCATTTTTACACATGCAGGCAAAGATATGCAAATGATGTTACAAAAAAACCCCACAACAAAATGTAAAAACTGAGAGTGATTGTGTGAGAGACTTTCTTCTGAACCACATTTGAGACTGTCAACATAGGGATATCTGATGACCTACACAAGTTGTAGGAACCGCCCTGAAGAGTTCATCAGTTCATTCCTGAAAGTTATAAATCAATTAAATGTATTTTTGTGATTACTGCTAAAGTTCCATTTTCCTACCTTTTCTACCCCTTTCAGACATACCTGGTTCTGAGGAGGTTCACATCTTTTGTATTTTGGTTTAAACGATACCCACCTAACATTATTTATGCAGTAAATTCTCTGCTTATTCTGCACAAATAAGACATGTCAAGAATAAACAGGCTCTGTGTCGGTGATAAATGGCACTCTACAGGATCTGGGAACATGTATCATTGGGGTTTGTTGATTACTCAAGTGGCATACGGTAGTGAGAGTGATTAACACTGTACTGCTCAAATTCATCAGTGAATAAAAGCATTACATTACTGTGGTTCATGCTGAAACAAGCTACTAAATCAGACTCTTCCAAGACAGTGAACATTCACTTTTCTTAAATACTAAACAAACCTTGCATCTTTAGGTGAGAAGAAGTTGGACAGAGGAAGAAATCAGGGCCAGTGTTACACCTGCAATTTTGAAAGCTTTTTGAAGAAAGTCTCTAAAATTGACTGAGTTTTATGGCTGACTGTTAGCATCAAAGAAGTGAAGCTGTATGTATTTTTTGAGAAAACATTGTGAAAATCATATTTGTTGAGGACATTCTTTTATAGCTTTTAAAAATCAGAAAGTTCATAGAGAGAGAGGGCAGAAAGGTACAGGAAACTAATGTCTGCAGTTTTTCAGTAGAAACACAAACCAAATGGAATCTTAGCTAGTGTTAAAAAAGTTGTGCAGCATATGCATGAAGGGAATAGTTTACCCTAATTATTTTCTACTTCTATATTGGCAAAAAATCAACAGGAGCATAGCTGGCTGAGATGGATTGTGGAAGTGCTTTCCAACAGCAACATCTGCAAAAAAGGTCAATAGCAATTAAGCAATTTCATTCATTTGAAGGTTCAGCTCGTTTCTATAATTCAGTCAGATATATATTTAGACATAAATAAAATTTATTAATTTTTAGCAGGTCTTACGACTGGGACGTGAATGCTTGGATTTGGTCGTGGCAGGAGGTACATCTGTGCTGTGAAGGTGCACACGTGTGTTCATGCACTCACGAAAGCTTTTATGTGGATGAGAGTCCTGTGATCAATGCAGCCTAGACATCTCCTTCACCATAAATTAACCCAGATTCTGGTTCTTTCAGCAGTTGGTCTGGAAGGGTTGGCAGAGAAATGTTTTTCCTTGCAGCTGGCTGTGTGCACTGAAAAACTGTACTGCAGCTCAGAGACAGAAATAGTAATGGGATTTTGGATGGATTTAAGGCCTATCACCATCTGAACATCCAAAGTGAAAAAATGGTCTTGCTCTGTGTTTTAGAAAGGCAGGAAATCTACTTTTCAAACATAAAATGTTTGTGCATGGGTTGTTTTGAGAGAGCTCAGGAGAACGACTGTCACTTTCCTGATGCTTAAAGAAGGCATCTTGAGACCATTCCAGAAATTTCTGAAGTATATATGTTTTCCTGTCCCTAGGAAATAGGACAATATGGCATATTTTACAGACACACACGTATATGCTGCTAATGAAAAACTTCACAACTGATAAAGTCTTTCAGGACCAGCTTTTCTGTGGCATGTTGACATCTACTGAATGCGAGACAATGATGCCATGAAAGTTTCATTGACACACATTTGGGCTGACCTACATATAATCTTTGTGCCTTTCTTGCAGACAAACTAACATACTAACAAATATGCCGCATCAGCTAATCAGGTGCTAGAAAGTGTGGGCAATAACAGGAAACTTGTAAGTATATCTCACTAGAGACCTGGCTTGCAAAGGGTGAAGAAGTAATCCTTTTCCAAAACTTAGCAGATATATGTTATCTTTTTTTCTACCTCAGAACAACAAACTATTTTAAAAATGCATAACTTAGATTCACAAACTTACCTCAGCCCTATCTTTGCTAAGTAGTTGGGAAAATAAGGGATGCCTTCATCTTCACTTAAAAGACTGGATTCTGGACAAGAATCTTCAAGCTGTTGCACAGCTAAGGCTCATGCTTAGCTTAGCTTGCTTAGAGTGAATAAATCTTTTTAACAAGAGGAATGGATATGCATGGGATAGCTTACATGTGGGAAACATGGTAGCTCAAATTCTGAAGGCTTTTAAGACACACAGCTCTTGGAAGTGGTTTCCCATACTGCTGATCTTACTTTTATGCATGCGATGTGGTGTGGAAAGTCAGATACCTGACTTTCAGCATCTCTACTTGGACCAAGCAGGCTTGAGATCCTGAGCACAGCCTGGAATTGCTGGCTGCAGCACAGCTCCTATGCAGGACTTAGGAATTCAGGTCCGGCACCAGGAACACTTCCCAAATCTACATGTTCGTCCCCATGCACACCCTGAAACACCATAGGGATATATGAGTGGTATTTGAAGTGTAAGCATGGTTTATCAGCCACAGGGGTGGCCTGAACACAGGTTTCCCACTTCCCAGGTGATTAGTCTAATCACCAGAATAGATAAATAGCTGACTTCTCTATGATTTATACAGTTATTCACACAAAACAGCTCAATTAAGGGTTACTACCCCATTACAATCAAGCAGTTAGGACACTAACTCAGTGAAATGAATTTCCTAAGCATTCAGGGATTTGTACTGAACAGAAATCCTACTCTGAACCTGAGGAACCACACTGACAAAGCTATTTTAATGCAAAAATTGAGAAGAACTCTGGTGTCAACGACTTGAAAAATTCTCATGATTTTATTTCTCTGAAAAAAGGTCTGTCTCCCCTCCGTACATCTAAATTCTATGTTGACTAGCTTCTACCCATTTGCTACTGTTATATTTCCATCTCTCCAGAAGGCGGACTGACAAGGTTTTCCCCTTCTGGTAAATAATGATCACCTCCCAAGCATCATCACATAGAATGTAACTCCACATTTGGGATGGAAAGAGCCCTGCTTACCAAACTGATAGCCACTTGTTACAGGGAAACAGATTCTTAAATGAAATCTTTGCACTTATCTTTCATATTTTGAGTGGAAGAAAAATCCCTATTAAGCAACCCCCCACAAAGAAAATAAGATTTTTGGGCCGTTATCAGACTTTCTGGTATCTTTTCAGGCTTGTGATTTGTTTCACTTTGTCTTAAGAGAGTATAGTTTTGATTTATAAATATCCCTGTCCTCATGCTTATTTCTTCTTTCTTTTCTTTCCCTGGTAGTTTGCAGATATATCATTTAGACCACTATTGGCAGAATAAGATATGGTGGTTCTCTTTTCCAAGGTCTGAATCTCATCCCTATCCAATATTGGCATCTCTATGACTTTCAAAAAACAAGTCTCCTTCTGTTTCCCTTCTTTAGTTGGACATTATATAAAGTTCATCAGGCTCCTAGTTTTGCCCAAATTATGTTTGTCTGGTTCTGCCACCAATAACCTGACCTAAACCATCAGGTAATTTTTTCCACCTATGCCTCTTGAAGGAGCTTGGGATCTGGCTTTGGCTGTGTCCATAGAAAATTTCCATTCCATTCAATGGCAGCTGGATGAGCCCATTAGTTTGCCAATCAAGGACGGACTTTAAAGAGTGATATCTCTTCCTAAATACCTTGGACATGTTTGGAAAATAATGGTGATGATTATTTTTGTTAGAATAGCTGAGATGAGAGTTAGATTTGGAGCAGTTCCATTAGCATTCAGAATAGCCAAAAATTGTGGTCCAAATGCAAAGATGCAGCTCTAGCCTGCTATTAATTAATCTAGAAAAAAGTTATGACACAAGAAGTTGCTCCTAGAAACAGCCTGTAGAAATGCATAGGACACTGCAGCCTGTCTCATCCTCACAGGCACAAGGAAAGGAATTAAGCCCTAGGAAATAAGGAAACAGCTACTAAACGGTGACCTATTGTCCCTCTGCAGACTGTGCCTGCCTCAGGAGGCTGAGTGAGGCTGAGGCTGACAGGTAACCTGAGACTCACCAGAAAGGGTCTTTCCTCCTTTAGCTGCTCTACGATGTTTGGAGGAGTAAATTACTTTCTGTAGCTGAGCCTAAAAGTTTTCAAAGCACTTTTTTTTTCTTCTTTAAATTTTTTTTTCTCTCTTCATGACAGACTGAAGAACTCATTGGTGCTGTAATGAAAGGCAGACTGCGTTCCCTGTCATGTCAAGAACGCTGCATCGGGAAAGTCGACATGATTTCATGGCTAATGATTCACTCCCTAATATCAATGTGGGCTGCAGTGAGGATAACCAAGTTGAGCTGTCTTAGATCAAATGATTCAATTAGGCCAGCTGTCCCTATTTGTCATGGCTCAACTCGCTTTCAAATTACCTTTCCAAAGTGTGTACGTGCCTTAGCATAGAACTTAACAGCTCAACTGTTTTACAAAAAGGGGATATTTAGCCATGGTGATAAGGGGGAAGAAAGATGTCCCTTTTCATCTGCACTGAATGCTTTTATTTAGCAGTTAAAGTATGTATTTAATGGGCTAAACTTTAAACATCACAGTCAAATGTGAATTATTCCACTGTCCTAAGTACAGTGCTCTTTTAAATTTTTGGATTATCTTTTGTCAGGTATATGAAAATAAAAAAATAAAATCTAACGGGGTGTGTGTACACGGTGACGAGCAACACTGATGGGAATAAATGGTTCACAGAAACCAAAAATAAATGTGTGGTACCTCAGATGTATCCTTTAGACTCAAACTGAGCTGAAGTCAATAGTAGCCAGATTGTTCATACCGAGCCTACCAAAGAGCTCTTCTGCAATGCGTTGGTTATCTTGGTTAAGCTCCTTATTGTTCAACACTTTCCTGGCAGGAGAACGACCTGGCCGTCCCTCGGCAGCAGCCCTCAGTGCTGCAGCGTGAATGCCCAGCGGAGGCAAACGGAGCTGGAGCCCGGCAGTGTCAGCGCGCAGACCCGGGGCTGAATAGGCGTGGAAATTCAATTACCCTTGGTGGTGGTCCCTGCAGTGCCACGTGCGGAAGGTTCTCCTGCTGAGGCTGAAGCAGGAAGGAGCCAGTGGCTGTGCTTGCAGAGCTTCCAGCAGTGGGCATGATTTTGACTGACTTTTTAGTAGTGCAGAGGTGTTAAATTAGGGGAAGAACATGTACATGAAAAAGATGAAAGTTATCCCAAACATGCAGTCACAGCTGTTCATACAGTCTCACATATTTCCTGTTGCTCCATTTGGCTGATAATTTGGGCCTTCTCATTTTCAATATTTTAATAAGATGCCTGAAAAATACTCCCCTGCTGTTTGTATGGTTTATTTTAACTATATTTATTTACTTATTTATTTTGCTGAAGTTCTCTCTGGCAATCATACCAAGTTGGAAAATAGCAGAAGAATTTACTAGAAAAATAAGACAGTTTAGTCCTGCCCTTGATTGATTATCTTGTAATTTTGTGACCATGCTGTCAAGAAAAATATACTGTTGATTTTGAGAAATGTTGTGTTAGGGAAGTATTTTTCATTTATCTAAGCAGAACAGTTAAAATTGGAACAGGCTGAGCCTCAGTTCTGAAAATTCGTCGTTTGCTTTTATGTTATTCACATCTTTCACACAAAATAGAGACATCAACTGAAAAAAGTTTGATTGAAATACTAAAAATCAGAAAAGGTCTAAAATGCCTAAATTGGCCTTCTGCTTCCTGCTCCTGTGACACAAATCCACGTGTGGGAGTAAAAGTAATAAGCCCATATACATTGCCTCACTCCCACATACCCAGTATTAAAGACAGTCCAAGATGAAACCATGCTATATCAGCTGAATGTGATACATTAACTTTCAAGAAATAGAGCGTAATTTGCCTTCTCCCTAAGGTGATAAACACAGGTAAACAAATTTGCCAGCCTTATTCTTGGTATTTATATTTGTTAATTAATTCAGTTAATCAAAACCACAATGCATTTTGCAGCTTGCAGTCTCCAGCTTTGACTGCAAAAGACACAGCTAGAGATGGCAAAACCATGGCACTGAGGAAAAAGGAAAGATTTGTTGTGAGTTTTAGTGTAAAAGCTTAAGTGTAAAAGCTTTCCAAAGGTAAGAAAAACCTGAATGATTACAGTCAGGAAATGTGGCCTGACCAAGCTGATGCATTAGGGTTTTCATTTATTTCTGTCTGCTCTGTTTTCTCTCTTATTCCTGACATACAAATCTTGGCAAGGAGGTAGAATCTAAGAAAAGTGACTTTTTCCTTCCAAAGATTTTAAAATGCAAAGAGACTACAAAATAGATTTCTGATTGCATTGAAAAATTCCCTTGAGTTTTGCCTCAAAAAATACCTTTCAATGCTCATATTTCAGCCTCCCTCCATTTTCTCTTCTATTTGGTCATATCTCAGAGGGGGACGTTTCCAGTCTACAGTCTCTGCTCACTTGGAATAACGTTTGTTTGCATGAGTAAACCAGCTAAAGTGGCTATCACTGAAGTCATAACTAGAAGATGAAACCAGTTGGGACTATTCCCATGTGAAGTGAGTCAGGTTGCTGAATCAGGCCCATGTGTGAATCTTTCTGTCTCCCAAAGGGTTTTTTTCCATCTCATTAGAAAAAAAAGACTTCTAGAGCACCAGACAACAAAAGCCTGGAAATGCAAAGTACAGGAGGGGAGAACACATAATATCCTCCCAGCTTTTCTCTCAATTTTATTGACTAAAAAGAAAATTATCCAGTGAATTGTATAATTCTAAGCTTTTATCAGATTGCTATTTTCATTCTGTTCTTGCTTAAATATATGGTACATATACTGTTTTGGTATTTTTAAAATTTAGGCAACCCCCTTGTGTCTAGTTTTTTTAAAGACCACAAAGAATTGGACAGTGTTAATGGTGTTCATTATGCAGTGTGTATTTTAGGTTCTGTTTCTACAACAATGAAGAGCTGGAGAGTGTAAAAATAGAAGAAATATGAAAACTGTAAAGACATTTAATGTGTAAAAAGGACCAACTAATGTGTGTCAGCTCAGCAAGATGCCCAAGGCTATATCTCTTGATGTGAGATGATGATTCAGCTGTCAAGGTGCCTGAGTAGACTCGTGGTCATCATAATGATTAGCTGTGGATTTTTTTTTTGGTGGGTTTTTTGGGTTCATGTTTTTCTTCTCCTTTTTTTTTTTTTTTTCAAAGAAAATAAACAGAAAAAAGGTCAAAGTTATTCAAATGAACCCACGGCCCATTTTGGTGGAAATATAGCAGGGCTCGTTAACTCAATTCACATCTTTTGTGTCAGTTTTCTAACATACCGTACATCTGGAAAAATGTAGTTATTTGAAAAAGACATAATGTGCCTATTGTCCCAAAGGTTTTGCTTACAGTATGTAATAAAATATGATACAGTTTTTCATGGAGATGGGATATGGGAATTTGTTTAGATATAATATGAAAGTATCAGTCTGTGAAACGAACAGCATAAAAAGTAAGCAAATGGTCAGGATATGTTAGCTAACAAAACGGCAAGTTCAAGAACACTTATTCAAGTGAAAATCAGAAGCTTCAGCAGCAATATTTTTTCCCTTAAAATGAGTCCCTTCTGATAGTGTCTAATATTTTGAAGTTGATTGCCATTAATGAGGCTGTGTTTTACTGTAACAGAGACCTTCCTACTCTAGGCAAAACTTAGCTCCAGTCAGGTGAAAATTCAGGTAACAAACAGAGAACTCAAGTTTTCAGGTATCCCAAAGCATTAGCACTTCATAAGAACATACACACTGAGTCAGACCAAAGGTCCCATCCAGCTTGATGTGATGATGTCACTGCTGGCTAATACTTAAATGGAGGAAAGCATCTAAAACTCACTTAATCTGAGCAAGTGGTTAAGTCATATATGACTCTTGATTTTAGCCTAATTAGATTTTACTTCATATTTCTTCTTCATATTAGCAGTCCTGTAGTGTGTGGCGTTAGCCTTTAATTGTGGAATACTTAGCATGCATGTCAGAAGTTTGTTATTCAACCCCCACTCTTCCCTTTTAGCTTGTGCAGGTGCTCTCAGTCCTTAAAAGCAACTGTTTGTTGGAGTGTGCTTTTGCAAACTGTCAGGAAGCAAATGACATTTGTGAAAAGCAGGTTTTTCTTTTCTGCTCGCAAATTGAACGCAAATGTGTTTAAGAAGTGGTCAGAGCTATAATTTATGCCTTATCTGTGTCAAGACATTACTTTTTGTATATATGCAAGGATACACCAAGAAAAACAATGTTGCTTTTTTTTTGGGGGGGGGTTAATCTGACTTAAAACCAAAGAAATTAGGAGTTTTATTCTTTTTAAGTAATCCTTCTTGGAGCAAGGAGCTTCACCTTATTTTGGTCTTCTCTGCTTTACAGTCACTCTAGCCCATTTGAGAGTCCTCTAAGTCTTCCCCCATATCTAACCACCTTTTCTGAGTGGAGCCGTCCTTGTTAGATGGCATTAATTTAGCTCAGCTTTAGGTCCCTTGTATGCCACAGAAATTAGGGGCTAGTTTCTCTGGTTTCCCTGTATGTTCAGCAGAGAGAGAAAGGATCCTCAGTAGAGTGATTCAGAGCAGAAGTAAATTAGTTTAGGCTAATTCACACAGCGGGGTCACTACTTCCAGTGAGACAGTGTGAATACCTTCTCTCAATGCCCTCTGCAACCCTAAGCCTTACTACTGGGTGCCAAAAAGTCCTGTGAAAAAGTAGACACCTCCCTCCCCCTGTCAAACTCAAGTGAATCTTGATTGTGACCATGACAATTTTCAATGGAGCCTTCATAGTTTATCACCTGGATGGCTGGACAAGAGATGAAAACTGGCATGAGTAAAATGAATGAACCAGCTCTGGCAAAGAGTCAAGATAGCCCATGAGACTTCTTTAGATGTAGAACTCCTTGCGGGCATTCCACTGCAGAAAAGGCCAATGAGCACCAAGAAGGTTTTTGCACCAGGCTTTTTCCCAGAATGGGGAAAACCTGATATTGATGTGGATGCAATGACTAACAAAGAAAATATCTTGAACTGGCACTGGAAAGTGGACACTGTCAGTTTTATATAATCAAATTCCTAAAACCCATGTAAATGAGTCCCATCAGTGTAAAGCCACTGGGAACTTGTGACTTGCTTGTGGCAATTGAAAAACACCTAAAGAAGCAGCAAGTGAATTGAGTATCATTTTATTATATCAATAAGCTTTCATGTAGCCAGAGTATACTGTTTCTGGTTAACAAGAAGGGTTGGGTAGGGTAGAAGGTAAAAAAGAGCAGATTTTCCCTGTGAAAAGTACAAGTGGGCTGCATGTTGAAGGCATGAACTGTTCCCTGACTGTTGACTGCATTTTTACTCCATCTTTCAAATATTTGAGAGCTCAAGGGAGCCCAAGCAGCAAATGCTGTGACTACAAGGGGTTAACAGGCAATTTATGTAAAGTCTTAGTATTCTGCAAAATGAAATGTGCATGTGAAATGGAAAAAAAAAAAAAAAGGAAAAGATTATATTTGTCAGCTGTGCTACCATATGTTGCTCTGGCGGAAGCACAGTAAAATGGTGACAATTTCTATTTTATTGAATGAGGATCTGTGTTGATTTCCATTATTTGAGAGCGTCTCTGGACAAACAGAGGTATCTTCATTATCACATAAAACCGTGCTCACCAGTAACCTAGAATATCCATGGCTACAGGGTGACCTGGGACTGCAGTCTCCTTGAAAATAAAATATCAGAGAATCAGTTCAATCCATCTGCATATTTTAATGGATTTAGCCCTTGGAGGGCATGGGGGAATAGTCTTGTGAAAAGATAAGTGGCAGATACAGGAAATACAGACAAATTTGAAGCTCTTTAAAATCTGAGGAGAACTTATCTCATCAGCATGATTAAAACAAGTGTGTGTAAAGGCTTTGGTGGTTGCAGACTACTCTCAGCCATCTGGTCATACTGGGATGCAGAGCTTCATGGTTTGGGCACAGAGCTGCACAAATATGACTAAATTTCTCTTGGACATAGGCTGATGCAATTGCTTAGCTCCATTGTGTGATGCAGGCTTATTTGTTGGGGTTTTATGGGGTGAGGGTATCTGTGCCATTCTCTTTTCCACAGTATATAGGTGTCGTAGAAGATGCTGCTTTTGTTATTCTAGGATCACAGCTTTCTTTCAAGCTTTTTCTCAGCCTGACAGGACCCCAACATGTGAACTAGAGTGAGCTGGGTGCTAAGTGTCACTGAACATCCAGGGCTATCCTTCACTCCATGTGCAATGTGAGAGCACAGCGTCTCTCTGGGCCATATGTCCAATACAAGGCATGAGAAAATATTTCCATGGGGCACCCAAAAACTATACGAATTTGCTTTCAGGGTAGCAAAAGTTAACCTCTTGTTTTCTATGCTGCTTAATATTACTCAGCATCCCAGGAGTGTCTGTCTTTTCAGTGACCACAAAGTTTTCCTCTGCATGTCAACCCTGTCTCTGAAGTGACACCATTATTTTTGGATAATGACACCAAAGGTCTTTACAATACATCTGTTTTGCCTCAGCAAACATATCAGGCTGATTTTAACTACTTGAATGCCTGGCCTGAGAAGATGTATCAATGCGAACAGCTTGGTTACATCTGCAGTTCTGTACCCAGACCTTTAATCCCTGCCAAGGAGACAGGTAGGCAATATCCAGGCAGAACAGATTTCTGAAGGGCCAGTTTTGGTCTGCCAGAGCTGGCACCCAGCCCTAAGCATCCCATCCCTACACTGGTGTGCTTGATGTTATATGGTCCAGGCTCCAGGGGCTCCTGCAGGAATGGGTGGGATGTGTCCTCTGGGTGGTGGAGTGCAGCACTCCTGTTTTGCAAGGTGCTTTGTTTCACAGGTGAGATTAGCACCACTGGGTTCCTGGTCAAGCAGAAACGTACTCTGGTAATGAGTACAGGTGAGGGCTTCTTAGCTTTGATGTCACACAGAGAATGAAACTGTTCAAATCATCTTGATTTTCCTACATGCCCAAACAGAGAAGGGATTTGGTTGTATAAGCTGGGCCCTCACTTCCATAATGGATGGGCTGATAGGACAATTATTTGCCAGATATTGACTGCCATTCGCTATAGCAGATATGTTTATAAACCACTGGATATAGGTACGCTTCTGTTTCAAATTCAGCCTTTTGTGATTCTTGAAGGGGAAAAAGGTGCATTAATTTGCTTCTGTCTCCCCTCCCATTTTGCAGCAGACAAATTTTGGGTCTTGGAATCACTCAGACTTCCTGTGCTGTCGTTGTAGGCACCAGATCAGTACAGCTGCATGATACTAAGGCAAGCTCTGCAGCTGCTGAATAGCCACATTTTAGAAGAAGCTGAGCTAGAATCTTGACTTTTTGCAGTCATGTTGCTTGTCTCCAAGGTCACTTTGCCATGTTTTTTTTGTTAGTGGCTAAAATTTCTATTTTCAACAACTCCTAAGAAGCCTCCTGAGACAGTGATTGCAATTTGCTTTTAGCGCGCTTGGCCCAAGAGGTGACACACTCAAGGTGCTTGCAATTGTACTAAACAAAGGGCTCTTGTCTCAACCCGTCTCAACCTTTGGCCATGCTTTTATGTGCTAAAGCATCTGTACTGAATAGAGAAATGTCTTGTGCTGAGCAACCATGGAGCAAACCTCTATAGCTTAATTTTTTTTTCCCCTAAATCTGATTATTTATTTCTGAGGACTCTATATAACACTTCTATAATGTGAGCAAATTTATTATTTGCAATTTCTATTGCAAATAATAAATCATTTTTTCATTCCAACGGAAGCCACACCTTCCTACTTGTCCTTTAAATTGCCTTTTATAGGATACATTTGATTTCTGCTGTTTCTTCTTAATATTGTGGGCTTGGGAAAGAATAAATTAGGACAAATCGCCTACTGTTAAAATGAATTATATTCTTTCAGCGTTACTGTCCTAGTTTCTTTTTTGGTCCTTGTGTTTAATTTCTGAGTGCTTTCGTACATTAAAAATAAGGTTCTAAATAAGAAGTCCATATAATGCTCAAGTTTTGGAAAAAGTAACTATCTGTCCTAAAAGGGAAAGATCCTAAAATCATTATACTTAGGTGTTAGCAGTATTAGTAACTATTTCTCAGAAAATAGTTTTGAGGGCCTCTAAGAAAACTGGCAAGATGACTTTGTTTTTAGTCACACTCTTTAATCTTAAAGCAAAACCTGGATAAACAGCTTATCTTTTACAGAACTAACTGAGCTGATATGTAAACTGCATATCCTCTTAAACTAAGTATGTTAGCTAGAATATTTTTAGTGTCTAGATTTTCATTAGGGAAGTTGATGTACAGCTGAGGCCATCCTACTAAATGTGTCTTGGTAGAGGTCTTTCCATACATCACTGTGCATGCACTACTGATTGCAAGTCTGTGTCAACTGCTGACTGTGGAGCAGAATAAATTAATCATTTATTTAAGATACGTGTTTTACTGCAATTTGACTGCCTTTGCATACATCTCTCCTCGCAAATATAAACATATTAAAACTTAAACTAGAAACTATGACAGCATATGTTTAGACATAACTTCCAATAATCTGTTTAAATAATTTATGATGAGTAGAACTTAAACAGCACATCTCTTAGAGCAAATCAGATTACTAAACCGGAGAAATCATTAGTTCTGTGTCTGACAAGAAATTGGAAAAAATTGCCTGCTTTGGAGAGCTGTACCCTTTTTTGGAGATTTTACTAACTTCACTTCAATATAGTCAGATTTTTTGAAATTCTCAAATAACTGAATGGAAGCTAGACAAGCTATTTAGAAGAGGAATATATGATAAACGTAATTTTGGGAAACGTTATATTTTACTCCTTTTTATAGGATTTAAAAATTGATTTAAGAGTCTAAGAACAGTAAGTTCTCTTGTCTTGAAGGATTTCTAACTGCAGATCATCAACGTTTTTATAAAAAATTGGTCATTTAGTAATGCAAGTCAGTATTGATATTTTTATACTTCATATTTGAAATAATTTTATTTAACTACCATAAACCTGCAATGTTAATTTTCTGCCTTGTTAATTGAATTTTAATATCTACCTAAAAGAAAAATTTGTCTAAAGATGGAATCTAGGATATAGGAAAGATGGTTTAACATAGTGTTTCATAAATAAAAAAAGACAAAACATGAACATTAAGAACTATAAATTATTTCACCCTGAATACTATATTGTTCAGAAAATAATTTCCAAATATTTTGTAAAAGCTACTTTCAAACATATTTTTTTTGCAACTAATTTTCTAAATGGTGAATCAACATAATAAAAAAAATAGAAATTGAAAGAGGAACCCCCCATTACAGTTCCTTTACTGTGTTTGGAGTGAGGTTCCTGAGTATTACCATGTTTGTGTTGTAGGCAAGAATCTGTGGCCCTAGTGGGGGAAAGATCTGGTCCCCTGTTAGAGTGTCATCCCTGTGCTGGTGCACTTGAGGGAAAATTTTGTTGCTCTCGTGTCCATCACTCTCCGGTGAGCTGCAGGTCTGTACACTGGGCTGCAGCCCTTCCTAGGATCCCTTTCTGAAAGCACATTGTGGCATTTGCTTCAGATATTTTGGGGGAGTTGGTTGGAAGAGTTCCAGGAAAATCCCCCTGGCTTAAAAGAATTTTATTAGCACAGCAAAGCAGAATTTTGAATGTCAGAACTAAAGCTGTCTGGCAAGCTGTGGCACCTCCAAGGGCAGGCATTAATATGCAGTCTTTTATTATAGGGATCACTTTTTTCCTTGGGCTTCATCCTATGCCTAGGTCAGATCTAATCTGAGTTCTGTGGCAAGATTTGGAGAGTAAGCAGGATGATGATATTTAGATAATCAAATACAGAAAATGGATCAAGTACAGACCAATCGGAGAAGAATTATAAAAAATACCAGTTTTAAGCCGTGTTGGTAAAAGTGAAGTTACATATATATACCACAAAGAATGGTAAGAATTTTAATTTGCATATCCAGGCTCATATTGTAAAATATGACTGAAAAATTATTTTTAATATATGATATTGATATATGGTTATAGCAAAGGAATATTGTGGCGCATAAAAGTAATTGTAAGAGAAAAAAAAAAAAGGAAACATTCTACACCTACATATGAATATCTACCACTTGATGCACTTTACCACAAAGGTAGTGGGTAAATCTTGTTATAAAAAAGATCTAAGAGATAAATGCTCTTGGGATAAATGAGATAAAATAAAATTAGATAAAAGATCTTGGAATAAAATGAGATAAAAGATCTTGGAATAAATTAAGAAAATTATTAATTGTATATCAAGCTTCTATCTGACAAGGGAATGGATGCCTGGGTTTGTGAATGGAAGCAAAAATATTACACATCTGTAAGTCATTAATGGTTAAGAGAAGGTGAACCAGACATTTCATATTTGCCTTTCTTCATAATAGCAAAAGAGATATTTAACAGGAATGAAAAGTGATGCATTTAAATCTGACATAAGAGGCTTTGCATCACTCACATCAGAGTGTAGGGTAATACAAAAGTGCAGGATATTAGTAAGCATACAAATTTGAGATTTAGATAATTCATGTTTATAAACATGATAATACTTCTATTAATACTTAATACTTCTATTAAGCATATAAGCACTTTTTATTGAGAGATAAAATTCTCGTACTTTAAGATAAATTAGCTTTAGCACCAAATCTGATGGAGCTTGAAAACAATTTTTCCTTAAAACAGTATCTTCTTAATTTGCTTTGCTCCATTTTCTGAAACTTCTCTTCTGAAGTCCTTTTTCCAGAACTTTGTCAGGCGAGGTATCAAATGTGTCTAATCCAGACCTTGGTCCTGTTATAATCACCTACAGAATCACATCTGGAAAGAGAATTCAACTGTAGGAAATGAGTCCACATATGTCATTGCAAAGGCTGTGTCACTACTTGTTTTCTAGTCAAGAAATTTTCTGTAATTTCATTTTGTGCCTTAGAGATGGCATTTTCCAAGCTTAATAATTAATTTCAAATTAATCAGTGGATTTTCTGGATAGTTTTTGTGTGATGCATCTTTATACTGCTAGTTTATGATTATTTTATTTTGTGCTGCAGTCAAAACTCTGTGAAGATCTTCCACTCTTGAACAAAGGAAAGCAAAGGTCCTAGTGACTTTGCTTTTTTTGTGTAGACAAGGCACCAATTTATTACAGTTTTCTTTCTGCAATGTGAGTCCTGCTCCAGCTGGGACCAGCAGACCTGAGGAGGCATCGGTATGGCATCTCTATGGAAACTGAGGATGGCAGGTTCAATGCATCATTGTATCTGATAGTTCAAATCTTGTAACATTTTTTTTGTACCAGGAATCCAGCCTAAGAGGTTGGTTGGTTGCTGTGAGTTGCTGAGTTGAAATGACAATCTTCCACTAGGGGCAACAGAATAATTGAAATATGGGCCTGGAAGGTGCCTGAAGAGACCAGCTGGTACAACTGGTTGCTCTGAGGAAGGCTCCAGCACAGCTTGGCAAACTCATCTATATTTCCTGCATATCTAGAGATGAGACCGCCCTACCTGGGTACAGATGCCTGGGTATTGCAGTGATGTCAAAAGGACTGAGAGGGTAGATTAGAAGAGAAGCTTGCAGAAAACCCTCCAGAGGCTGGGAAGCCACCAAAAGACTACCTTCAGGGAGATGTTAGTCTCCAGAGAAAATTACTGCTTTTTCTGGTCTCTCAGATCACTAGTTTAGTTAAGGATAAGTAGGCATTTTTGCTGAAGTTATTTTGGGAAGATTTTCCTTGCATGTATGAAATGTCTTTCCTTCTGTTATAACATGTGTATATAGTTCAACACTTGTTTGTGTAATTCCCTGTACATATTTAGCCTGTAGTGTTTTATGTTAGACTTCAGAATAAACTTGTTTTGTCATTTTCCGCTCACCTTCTGTCTGCTATTTATAACTCTGTGCAACAGTAATTAAGGAGGGAACAAAACAGCCTAATGCAATCGTCCTTGAAACAGTACCCTGCCATGTAAGGAAGAATGAGAGAACTTGTTCAGTTTTTGGGCAAAAAGAAAAATTTGCTAACAGATTTTTTTCATCATATTTTCTTCCATAAGTGATATTAGTTTGTTTTTTTTTTTCATTGCTCTTTAAAAATGTAGGGTATAAAAGGATAAAACCTGATGTTCTGAGTAGGAGTTGCTTTCAAATGAGTTGCTGTTCCTTTCTTGAGCCAAGTACCATTTGACAGCTTTTAAATAAAATGTACAAATAATTTATGGGAAAATTCACTTGTTCTTCAGACCAAGAAAGTTGTTGCAGATTTCAGACAATGCCATAGTGACAGAAGAAAACCCTACCTGGGAATTTCAGGCATCTGACCTCCTCACAATAAATAATGTAAAAATCCAAGAAGGAATGCAAGAAGGATTTATACATGTCCACGGTAGCGAAGCAATCAGATCCCAATGTGTAATATTCAGTTTTTGGGTTTTCTTTTGGCAAGGCCTCAATTTACAAGGTAAATAGGATATGCTGGACCTGCTACTGCATAAAAATCTATGGTTATAGATAATGGTACAAGTAATTCAAATGTCTTTCAAAGCTGCTGTAGTCTGTTCAGCTTCTTCACCACACACAGCACCACAGTACCTGAGTTTTCCCCTAGAGCATTAAATAATATGAGTAGAACCTGTCACATGCAGTTTGTTCTCCTAGTATAAATGCAAGGTTAGGTCAAAATCTTCTTCAAGTTTCATAGTTAGACACGTTCCATAAATATGAGCTAATATATATATGACATTTTTTGAATTGTTCTTGGACTTTTTGTTTTGCATCGGTCTCCTTTCTTAGATTTTTTTTTTTTTTGTATGTATTACAATCCCAAATGGCAAAAGTCCAGCATTCAGAAGGTGATTTGAATCACAACATTGGATCAAATATGTGACTGCTTTGGACAATCAAAACTTCTGAAGACACAACAAATGCAAAATTACTTTCTTTTCTGTATTAAAGCATTTCAAGCATGTCCTTACTTAAACATAAAAAGGCTTAAGCTTTTACATTTTTTGAGTAAGGAATATTTTTGTAGAAATTATTTGTATAAAATATTCTGGGTTGCAACACAGATGAAAATCAAGAAATTAAGACTTCAGAAGACAAATGTTAGGACTTAATCCACCTCTGTAAGTATGCAATCTTCAAGACTGGTAGCAGTCTGAAAAAAAGTCTTCTGTGTAAGCAGATACCAGGAGGACATGGGAAGTTGCTCAGTTTGGTGACTTTTCCTCAGTGTGAACTGCTTATGGCTTGGATTTGGAAACCGCAATACTTTTGAGTGTCAGGGTCTACTCCGTATCAGCTGTCATTATTGGCTAATGATAATATTTGATAATCATGTTGGAATCTTATAGATTTTGACAATCTTTAACTGTTAGGTTTGTTATGGCAACATAACTGTTACTCTAGCCAATTGATGTGTGAATGTGCCCAGTAACTTCTCACTTTATCATTCACTCAAGTTCAGACTCTATCTCCTAGTACTAACAGAGCAAGCATGTTCATGGCACACTGAAATCTCTGCAACTGTGATATATTATATTCTTAGAGCCTCGCAGATTGCTAACTGCCTCATCAGATTCTTTAAGAATAGCTTTTGAACACTGATTTGTAGACAGTTACACCACTTCTCTTCATCTTATATCTTTCAACAGATATCTTGTGCCAGTATGAGTTTGTACTTTCTATGCCCTGTCTACTTTTTGTGATTGCTTTATGAGGAAAACTTAGGCTTTGCTTGCAGTACTGGGAGGTCAATCTTAATTTTGCATGTGCTTAGAATGATGATAATGTATTTAGCTCCATCTATTTTGAAATTTACTTTGACTGGTTATTTCCATTTTCACAAAGCCAATCTGTTATAGAATTTTGCTTTGATCAACAGACCCAACAAAGACCTCTGTTTTGGTATCAACATCATCCGAGCTTTGCCTTGTTGTGGTGCACTCATGAATATGTTTCCTTTTTATGTGTCTTTGCAACTTGTGCTGAGATTGACACACTTTGGCAAAATTTTATTGGAGATATGAGACAGCCCCCCCTTACTCTGCATGCTTTTGTGTCTTGTTATGATTGCCTCCATATGGTGAACAAAGAACTTGAAACTCAGCCCAGTAATGTATAGTACTGGCTACCTAAATGTGTTCAGCCTAGTTAGATCAAAACTTATGGAGACTCAGTGGTACTGTAGCATTGGAGGTTATTTTAGTCAAGCTTGGAGGTAGCATGGAGGAGAGAGCTGCTGAGATCTCAGGCAATGGTTTGACAGCTCAGTCATCAGGTTCTTTTGCATTTTCTGTCATTAAATGATACCTCTTCAGTACCCTCAGAGAACATGGCTGGTCCTGGAGGGTTAAGTAAGTGGGATAATGCCAGAAATCTGAGGAGTTAAGTAGACAGACAAGGGGATGGTTTGGTAAAGCAATAAGAGACCTCCAGTTGGGTGGTCTTGCTTAGTTTTGATTTCTTTTGTACAGAAGTCTGCCATGATTGGTTGTTTGTACTTCTGGCTGGTGTGCATTGAGTGGTAAGTATAAGACAGAGTTTGTGGCATCTGCTTCTCTAATATTTTGTGAATGTTGAGCTTTTTTTAATTGATACAACTGGACTTTTATGCTGAAAAAACTCACTGCAGTTCCAAAACAAGAATTTAATATTCTCCCAAACCCAAATTTTGGTGAAAGTTCAAAAAACTATATGACTAATTATTTTTGATGGAAAAGATGAACAGAAATTACAATGGTTTTGGATTACAAATGTTACAGCAGTTTGCTTGGGCCAGAGGGCACAGTCACAAAATTAACAGGAAAACAGATGTAAAAGAAAATGAAGTTGCTTAATTAGACTTTATTATACAACATAAGTTATAAGCTATAACATAAGTTAAATCATATATCTGACCTATTGTGTGGGATGGGATACCACAACAAATGAAAAACTTCTGACATTTTCTGAAAAGGTAAAAGCTGTAGGAGTGAATAATCCTGTTTTAGGCAGCCTCTGTAACAGGTACCCACTTATTGACAAACAAAAGTGAATTTATTTATTTAAATTTTTGATAACGTAAATTGACCCATCTACTTACTGAGTTAAATTCAATAACAATTAGAAAACTTTTTCTTTCAATCAACAGATGCTGGTAGCCTATGCATCAGTCAATGTGTTAACACATGACAAAACTGAGCTGCTCCGGTTTTTGTGGTTCTGTTGTATGACCTTTTTCTTCCGATGCTGCCTATTTTGTTGAGATAATAAATTCTTAAGGGCAGGGTCCTTAGTTTTGTACTGGCCTGTGAAACATTTTACATTATTTCTCTGCAGAAGTAATGTATGACAGGTTTAAAAATAGGTAGAGACTTTTGTGACTTTCCAGATTCTCAAAGCAAGCTTATACTTTGAGCCCAGTAAAATTCCTACACCAAAAGTGAAGTTGCATTCTCTTCAACAAAACTCAGTTGAACATTTTCTGTAAGACTATATCTTGCTAAAGCCCATCTGTTCATCTGTGTTAAACGTGTAAAGAAAAAACCCAAACCTAATACAATGGCCTTGTTCTTCCTATAGATTGATACATTTCGAAGAAACAAAAGAGACATTGAGATGTGTTTTTTTTTTTCTCAGTGTTAGTGTTCTGGAAAAATTATCTCTCACATGAGAGCCTGTTTTTTTTAAGTAGATTTCTCTTCAAGGATAACTTTTGATAACATCTTACGATAGGACAGAATGTTATGTTATCTTATCAAATGCTATAAAATCCAGATAAACTGGTAATGTTGTTTTTCTTTTCCCCAATCTTTTTTGATGTTAACCTTGGTATAGGCTGCAGGAATGGTTGGATGTCTAGACATCCATCTCTACCCTTTCCACTGGAATCTTTGAGTTTCAGGTTTCTTGATTCCAAATGTTTGCTCTATTGTCCTAAATTTAAGTGTCAAGATCATAATTTTATAGTAGTTGGAAAGATGCTGATGCTCTTCACTTGGGAATGTACAAGCATTGCAGAAGTCTCCAGGGTTTGCAGCTGGCTTTGATGCCTTTTCCTACTGCCGTGCTCTAAACCAAGAAGATCTATGAAAAGATTTCACTTAAATATAATACAAGTGGTAGTTATTGTCAGGTAAACATAGTTATTAGTACCTGGTCTCTAAATGCTTTTTATTTTATAAATAACATAACTATGCCAGACTTTCTTTGTCTCAGAAATAGATACTGGTATTCATGAAATGTATGATATATATACTCAGTTAAATATGTGCTAATAACAGATCATATCATCTTAAAACAACCAAGGCAGTGGTTTTGTTAGAAAGAAACAGCAGATTGTCCCTTATATCCCCATGTGTGCAGCATTAAATCTGCCCTCTGCATTTTGTGTTTCTCACATGCATAAGTGAAATGGATTTCTTTGCATCTCACCAATGCATAAACCGCAGGGTGGTGTTTTTAATAGGATTCATTGTGATTAGGAGCTGTGGAATAGCCCCATAGTCATAGCAATGTTAGAATGCCACAACTATTTGATAGGAGACATTTCAATCTGTCATCATCTTGTGTGCCCTGACCCTGATAATACACCCCATTCAACCTGAGGCACAAACAGAAATGGTGAGGTAGGGTTGCATTTTTTTTTCTGTTAGCAGAGCTCCAGTCACAGCTTTTATGGGTTCGTGAGAGAAGAAAAAATGTTTTTATCTCCTGTTCTTTTCATCCCTTATCTAACCATTTGAAAATATTTTTTTCCTGACACACAATAAACTAGTGGAAGGGGGAGAAAAATCCTTCCTTAGGTAACCTCAGAACAGAAGAACTTTGTGCATTATGCAGCTCAGGCCATGCCAAAATGCAATTTGGAGGGTGTCCAGCACTTCATTGGAAAGTAATGGTTTTCACTGAACTGAGTTATGACCAGCTGTTTACAGACAGTCTGTGACATACTGATAGAGCAGAACACCGTATGTTGCTTTCCAAATCAAATGATACAAGAAGTGTGACAGAGTGGAGAAACATCTGTCATTAGCAATTTTCAGCACGCTTCACTAATTCTGGACAAAATACGAGTAATGAACTTACCGCAGGAAACTTCAAATACTACCACTGCTGAAACAAGGATATAAACAGCTAGTGCTCCTAATGGCGTCTAATTTAATTCATTTGCAGTAAGAAACAAACAAAGTGGGTTATTTGTTTTTGATCATGGGTTAGTAAATAGTAATGCTGATAACAAACATTCATTTTAATCAAAGAAAAAGAGATTGTGGAACTCAACTTTCCTGAAGTTCAGACAGAAGGCAATTATCAAGTGGTTTATATTTTTAGTCTTTTTGAATGTCAGTGATAAGGGTGTTTTGGTTTTTGGTGGGGTTTTTTTTTGGGTGTTTTTTTTTTTTTTTTAGCAAGGTATTTTCAGAACAGGCCAAGGAGAAGTTGTTACAGTATTATGAATATTGTCCTTCTTTGCCTTGGTCCTCTCCCTCACATGTCCTCGGTCACATCCTCCTCCTGAATCTTCAGAGAAAAAAACTGCAAGTTTTCTGCACAGTATCACTCACCACTGGGCATGAAGACAACAGTGAAAGGAGTCCAGTGCTGGCTTTTACTCAATTTTTCTGCATTATGGCACTGCTGCTGGGGTTTGAAATCTCATGGTTCCAAATGTACTTTTTAAAAAAGTGCACTTCAGTGTGTATGTGCCCCCTATATATTACATACCTGTGTGTTTTCTGGTTGATTTCTCTGTTTTCATCATATCTGGAGCCCAACCACTGTAATTTTGTGATGATTTTCACTTTATGTCTTTGAAATCAAGAGCATTGTTCTGCCATTCGCATTCAGGGGCTTTAGTTTCCCCTTAGCACTGATAACACAGCAAATTCCTGAAACTGTTAGGAATAAGTGGCAGTCCTCAGGGGATAAGGGGGGAAAATGAAAGGACAGGTTGTTACTCTTTATATGAACTTTCAACTAATGTTCACACAAAGCTATAATATGAAATGCAGAGGGTAGATTTAGTCCAATCCATTGGTGTCCCACCTATGGGACTTCCCTTGGAATGAATCCCAGACCAAGAGAGTGAAAGCCATTCCAAACTGATGACTGTAAAATGAGTGTAGGAGGTCTTTGAGTAGCTGCGTAATTGCAAAATTATTCATGATAAAAAAGCACTAAACTAGAATTCACAGTATCTTGTAGAATTTCCTGAGGTGCTGCAGAAAAAATGTGTAACTTTGTAACACCTTGGATAAACCAAACTGGTCCAAGTGCAATATGGTGAAGAGGAAGAGAAAATGTATGGAAATATTTTTTATATGGTGGGAGTTTATAATAGAAATATTTTTCCTGCGCTTTAATGCAGAAAAGGAAAACTACTTAAGAGAAAACATTTCTAGAACTGCAAATGTGAAGTTCCTCTAATTCTTACAGACATCTACACAGGAGAGCAAAGCAAAGGGGAAATATAGGTACCATTGACACCCATCATTATGTTTGTGATCTAGATAATAAAGGAAGCAGACCCAAGCAATTCACTAACACTAACGCTATTCTTTACATAAACAGTAAATGTTTAGATTTTCCTGTTCACTGACTAACAGCACACATATCATAAACACTAAGCTGTTATAGTACGTTTCGTGTGTTGATTCACTTTAACAGTTGTTAGTGTGAAGACAGGAAAAGAAAAGTGGGTGTAATGAGACCATGTGCAGTATGCTGTGAAAACAGAGGCCCTTATTTGGCATAATGGGTTGCACCATAAGGGCCATAAAATTGTGCATGTGTTAGTATCATTTTAATTATTACGGGTGCCACATGTTAAGCAGAATAGCGGAACTACTAAAACAGCTTCAAAATCCTTACTGCTGATCGCTGCATTTAATTACAAATAGGAACATTTGGAGATAGGTCACCATAAAACCCTTCTGTTGTCAAATGAGCTCAAATCTGATTTTTGTAATTATGTTTTTATACCACAGATCCTGTTGAATAACTATAGGGAATAAAATTTTAATAAGTACTGATTAAATGTAGGTACATCTTGCTTCCTAAGAATATTTATGTATGTTCTTTGCCACTTACATCAAGGTACCATCATTGCTTCTGTTTTGGTCAGTGGTGATCATTCAACCTTAATGCAAATAAGCTGAATAACTTTATGTGCCATGAAATATTGGTTTTTTTCAGTGAAGCATAAAAGCACTGGATTTCAATTATTCATTCTGCTTGCTAGAGCTGTGTACAGTACTCTAATCCTCTAGTACCAAGGCACTCTCATTATAACACTACATGTCACATTTAGTAGAATATGATAGTTAACCTTCCTAAGGCAGAGTTTTGGTATAAGGAATAACAACTTTCATTGTCTGTAACCTTTTCCATTGTAATAACATGTTTATAGGTTCATATTAACGATGTTCTTTGTTAGTATCAAAATTAAAATCATAAATATAGAAAATGTTCAGTTTAACAGGAAAAACATAACTTGGATATTAAAAGGTGGTAAAAAGCATAATTTTAGATTTCGGGAAGCAAACTTTAATTTTATGTTAAGACTGCCTATAAAATTCTCTAAACAGAAGTTTAAGTTGGGAGAAATGAAAAAATTAAAGAGGAATTCAGTGCTATAAAAAGGAAGTAGCAATTAAATAAATATATAAAATGTAACACAAGTTGTAGGCTGGATTTTGAATTATACTAAGGACAGAAGCATTATATTTGGCTATATTGTTCAAGCAAGATTGAATTCAGAATATATGTGCCCATATATCTCTCTGAGCATTTATTTGTTCATATTCCTTGTTTCCTTTCTAGAGACACATGCAAACCTTAATTAGGCCTCACCTTTCAATCTGAAATATTGTCATCAAGTAAAAGATTTAAAATATATACAGATTTGTCATGAACATTGTGATATCTAAGGGATATCAAATCTCTCTTGTGAGAGATTGCCACTGGAATCATGGGCTAACACCCAGCTCAGAACATGCTCCAGAGCTACTGCACATGCAATGACTTCAAGAGACTGTCAACTGGAAATAAGTAAATATACAGAGCCTCCTGGAAAGAGACTGATGTAATTTGTAAAATGATCAGTGAAAGAGAATTACTTTGCTAGTTCTGATGCACGCTGACTGCTCTGCATCATTTATAGCTGCACGGTAAAAACTCTCAACCTGCATAGCAGTCCAAGAATCTGTGTTCTGGCTCAAAAGAAAAAACAAAACTCTAGTTGATTTTTGTAACCTATTCAATAGGGTGATTGAATGAGTGCTAAATAAAGACCTCAAGTTGTGCTGAGTGACAAGAAAGTAATACAGAAGTTTTCAGGAGCCAAGCAACACTAGAAAATAATGATCTCCTCTGTACTAGAACATTAGCAGGTTATGTGATAATGTGAACCAGTAGAAACATTTGCACCCAACAGGGAAGAACCACAGACACTGATGAAAGTCTGGCTCCATTCTAACCCCAGAATAGTTTTTGCACTAGTACAAGTCCATTGTAGCTTTTATTACTTGTACTCCTCCCTGTGAGGACAGAATGGACTCCTTGCTGCACTCTGGCTCAGTGCCGAAATAATGCATTATCTGTATGTCTCATGAAATTGTCTCTCACTAACATGAAATCCTCATCTGACAATGTCAGCCTCCATCTGAAATACAAGTGGCAAAAACCAAATGCTTGGCTTCAGTCCTTCCATTGGAGCTCTTAATCCCATGTAGCTCCAGTTGCGATCCTATTTCACGCTGTAAGGTGTGCCTAGTGTTGGACGGAATGATGCCATTGCAGAGGAAAAATAATAAGAAAGGAGTGTGAAGAATATTCAACTTATTAACTGTCTAGTAGAGAAGGAAAAAATATATGAGTGTTTTATCTGAGGGGTTTGTGCCAGTCTTATTCCATTAATTAGTCCTGCTCTGTAATTGTAATAATACAAATCTCTTAGTACTAAGATAATGAAGAAGGGAGTATTGGTATTCTGCTCCCTGTGGGAGATTTACTTTGGAAATTTGATTCTGTACTTTTGATCTCTGCTTTTTCTGTTCTGTTTGCCCCAATCTCCCCATCTACAAGAGGGGAATAATCAAGAAATTAGACAGACACAATGAAAAAAATCGATGCAGCACTTCACTTTTTAACAATTTAATATTAAATGGAGAGGCTAATAACATTCAGACTTAAGATTTGTATTACCTGTATTGTTACTGCATCTCAGAAACACCATGACCCTTTCCTGTTGATAAAGAATATCATGGCACTTCTCTCAGTCACAGCACAGTTGAGACTTTTTCAGGGGTTGTACATCTTGAGAACTGGGGCAAAACTTATGGTAATGCCAACTCATACAGGTGGACTTGAACTCACATCTTTGGTTTTGGACTAAGCCAGGTCCACCTGTGACTTTGATCCATTCCTTTACACAGTGTGGTTTCATGTGTACTTAAATCTTTGTGACTCTTAGGAATATTTCCTACTACACTGCTAAAAAACCCTTTTTTATAGGAATCTTTGGCCACTTTAGAGGATGTTTCTTTCATGATTCTGCAGTCAGAGCCTGCTGAATCTCTCATTTATGCGCTGTGGCGATTATTGGGTTTTGGGGATTCAGCAGAAGGGATCTGGGGAATGTTTGCAAGCTCTGTTACACTTTCCAGGCTTAATGCTCCCTTTCCTCTTCTTGGTGCTTGGACAATGAGCTCTAAGCAGTGGTAAATCTTGCTTGTTGAGGTTGAAGTTTGCTGGGATGAAGGAAAAAGTTAGAAATAGGAAAATAAACTTTCAAAATTAATTTGTTTTCTGGGAAACTGGCAGTATTTTACACTATTTTTCATTTAACTTTAGTGTTTGCCTTTTTCATCCATGAAACCAGTCACAGCTTCTCTTATCTAACTTTTATAATTTCTTGGGGAATAAAGACCACCATTCATCTGGTCATTTTTTACAATTAAAATCTGATAGTATTCCTGCTCTTTTAGTACAAAAGTTCTTTAATTATCCAAGCAGGGAAAAAATATCCTAAACATTTTGTTGCTATAAATTAAAAAGTCTCATCACAAGGGCTTAAAATTTCAGTGAGTGCCTTGGATGTGCTTTCCGTTTTTACTTCTCCATAATGCCTTGTAGCCTATTGAAATTTTTTGCTGCAGAATTAATTACATTTGCATGAATTTACAGATACTAAAGCAGAAATGTTTGTTGTAACTTAATTTTCACCTCCAGGTCTGTGATGACTGTGAGACTAAAGTGTATGTAAATGAAAGCAGTTTTGCTACATAGATTTTATTTCACTGTAAAAAGAGCTGAAAAATAATAGACCAATATTGGTTCTCACTGGATTTGCTTTGCAAAGCATCTCCTGAACTCTTAATTCAGCCATGCATGCTTCATGGCCAAAAAATAATTGTGGTATTCTGGCTCCTGCAGTGCTACTTCAAGGATAATAAGAAAAAAGACAAGCTACCTCCTGAAAAGCACAAAAGAAAATTTTTCCAACTGTCAGTATTTTCCAAACTTTAGTGCCTCAGAATAAGAAAACTGAGTGAAAAATGACAGCAACTTAGCAGTCATTTCTTTGATTGTCATTAAATGGGAAGAAAATTTTTTTGCTGCTTAGTGAGCACTCTTGGTAAGATATTTTGGCTGGGTCACTTGGCCTAGCAGGGTTATTAATGAGGATTGCTGCTTGCAATTTTACATATGGAACACTTTCGTCTTGGAAAACTTAAGGTATGCTAAAATGGAAACTCACCAATCCACTACCTTTGTTTATCATTTAAGAAATATTTGTAAAAATGGTAAAGGATCTTTTAGATACTGGTCAAAATTTATTAATAGCCCTGCTTGCTATGTCATTCAGTTGCTAGAGGTAGCTTCACCTGTCAGTGCCTTTTGTGAGGCATGTTGTATTGTGCTGAAAAGATAAGCTTTTAATTCTGGATGCTGCTAACTTTAGCTTTCAGACCTGATCCTTCAGTTGTCCAGTGAGTTAAGTAGCCCAGCAGAACTCACTTAGCTGTGGATCAGTAATCTTGGTTAATTTTTAACTAAGGGAGAAACTGTTACCACTTTTACATTGTACATATATATGGATAAACATTTAAAGGAATCTCTAAACTTTTTTCATCTGCATCATGTACAGATTCTCCATCTCTCTGTGCCAAATCATGCCCTAAGAAAAACTATCACTCTACTTCCAAAAAATCTTACTTCTCAGTATGCAAAACTGCTCCCTGTGTAATTTGATATGGAATCTTTCTGTTCACCCTGAAGTCTTCGCTTTTCCAGGGTGAACAATCTCAGTTCTCTCAGTCTTTTCTCGCAGGAGACTTACACCATGATTCTGATCATCTTGGCCCACCTCTGGACTTGCTCCAAAAGGTCAATGTCCTTCCCAGCTGAGGATTCCCAGAGCTGGATGCAACACTCCAGGTCAGGTCTCTTCAGTGCAGAGTGAGGGACAGAATCACCAATCTGCTGGCCATGCTGCCTTTGGTAGAGCCCAGGACTGGTTGGCTTTCTGGGCTGGACTTCTGGAGGGTGGACTATTCAGGACACCTATTTGGACTGTCCCTTGGGAATCAGCCCTTAAAAACAGAGGGACCCAGGAAGGCTGGATATACTTTAAGGAAGAAATCTTGAAGACATAGGAGCAGGTCATCCCACTGTGTGGAAAGATGAGCTGGTGAGGAAGGAGACCATCCTGACTTAGCAGGGAGTTTTGCAGGAGCTGAGGGAAAAAAAAGTGTGTATCACACTTGGAAAAAGGGGCAGGTGACTCAGGAAGTGTTTAAGGCTGTCATTAGGTCATGAGGAAAGAATGCTAGAAAGGCAAATCTCAATTAGAACCTAATCTGGCAACTTCTGTAAAGGATAATAAGTGTTTTTATAAATACAGCAAAAGGAGTGGCAAGGAAAAGCTCCATTCTTTACTGGATAAAAAGGGGGAATCGAGTCGCCAAAGATGAAGAAAACACTGAGGTACTTGACACTTTCTTTGCCTCTTCAGTAACAAGACTGGTTATCCTCAGGCCTCCTGAGCTGGTAGATAGGGACAGGTGGCAGAATGGAGCTCCCATAATCCAGAAGGAAGCAGTTAGTGACCTGCTGAGCCACTTGGATGCTCACAAGTCTACGGGACAGAATAAGATTAATCCTAGTGTGATGAGGGAGCTGGTGGAAGACCTCACTAAGATGCTGTCCATCATTTATCATCAATCCTGGCTAACTGGGGAGCTCCCAGATGGCTAGAGGTTGGCCAATGTGATGCCCATTCACAAGCAGGGCTGGAAGGCGGATCTGGGGAGCTACAGGCCTGTCAGCATGACCTTGGTGCCGCAAGGTTATGGAATAGATCATCTTGAGTGCAATCACATGGTACATACAGGACAACCAAAGGGTCAGGTCCAACCAGCATGAGTTTAAGAAAGGCAGGTCCTGCTTGACCAACCTGACCTCCTTTTAGGACCAGGTAACCTACCTGGTGGATGAGGCAGAGGCTGTGGGTGTTGTGTACCTGGACTTCAGCAAAGCTTTTGACAACATTTTCCGTGGCATACTCCTGGAAAAGCTGGCNGACACTTTCTTTGCCTCTTCAGTAACAAGACTGGTTATCCTCAGGCCTCCTGAGCTGGTAGATAGGGACAGGTGGCAGAATGGAGCTCCCATAATCCAGAAGGAAGCAGTTAGTGACCTGCTGAGCCACTTGGATGCTCACAAGTCTACGGGACAGAATAAGATTAATCCTAGTGTGATGAGGGAGCTGGTGGAAGACCTCACTAAGCTGCTGTCCATCATTTATCATCAATCCTGGCGAACTGGGGAGCTCCCAGATGGCTAGAGGTTGGCCAATGTGATGCCCATTCACAAGCAGGGCTGGAAGGCGGATCTGGGGAGCTACAGGCCTGTCAGCATGACCTTGGTGCCGCAAGGTTATGGAATAGATCATCTTGAGTGCAATCACATGGTACATACAGGACAACCAAAGGGTCAGGTCCAACCAGCATGAGTTTAAGAAAGGCAGGTCCTGCTTGACCAACCTGACCTCCTTTTAGGACCAGGTAACCTACCTGGTGGATGAGGCAGAGGCTGTGGGTGTTGTGTACCTGGACTTCAGCAAAGCTTTTGACAACATTTTCCGTGGCATACTCCTGGAAAAGCTGGCAGCCCACAGCTTGGACAGGTGCTCTCTTTGCTGGGTTAGGAACTGGCTGGATGGCTGGGCCCAGAGAGTGGTGGTGAATGGTGCTGCATCCAGTTGGCATCCAGTCATTAGTGGTGTCCCCTGGGAATCAGTTTTGGGCCTAATTCACTTTAACATCTTTATTGGTGATCTGCATGAGGGGATTGAGTGTACCATTAGCAAATGTGGAGATGACCCCAATTTGGGTGGGAGCATTGATCTGCTAGAGGACAGGAGATCTCTGCAGAGGGTCCTGGACAGGCTGGATAGATGGGCTGAGACAATGGCATAAGGTTAAACGAGACCAAGTGACAAGTCCCGCACTTTGGCCACAAAAGCCCCCTGCAGCGCTACAGGCAAAGTGGCTGGAAAGTGTCTTAGTAGAAAAGGACCTGGGGGTACAGGTCAACAGCTGACTGTACATGAACCAGCATGTGCACAGTTGGCCAAGAAAGCCAATGGCATCCTGGCTGGTACCAGGAACAGCATGATGAGCAGGACCAGGGAAGTGATTCTTTCCCTATGCTCGGCACTGGTGCAGCCGCAGCGTGAATCCTGCATTCCGCTCTGGGCCCCTCCTTACAAGAAGGGCATTGAGGTCCTGGAATGGGTCCAGAGAATGTCAACGAAGCTGGTGAAGGGTCTGGAGCACAAGTCCAGTAAGGAATGGCTGAGGCAGCTGGAAGTGTTCAGCTTGAAGAAAAGGAGGCTCAGGGAGGACCTTATTGCTCTCTACCACTACCTGAAAGCAGGTTGGAGCCGGGTGGGGGATGACCTCTTCTCACAGTCAGCAGAAAGGGTGGTTAGACATTGGAATGAACTGCCCAGGGAGATGGTGGAGTCACCTTGTTTAAGGAAAAACTGGATGTGGCACACTGTGGCAAAGTCTAGCTGACATGGTGGTATTTGGTCACAGGCTGGACTCCATGATTTCAGAGGTCTTATCCAACCTAATTGATTCTGTGATCCTGTGATTGCTGGCTCATGTCCAGGCTCTCACCCACCAGCACCCCTAAGTCCTTCTCAGCAGGGCTGCTCTTGATCAGTTTATCCCCCAACCTGGATTGATACTGGGGGTTGTCCTGACCCAGGTGCAGCACCTTGACTTGGTCTTTTTAAACTGCATGAGGTTCCTGTGGGCCCACTTCTCAAGCTTGTCCACCTTGTTGTTCAGGTGTCTCAATTGCACCACTCAGGCTGTTGTCATCTGGAAATCTGCTGAGGGTGATTCCTTTGTCTATGTCATTAATGAAGGTATATAACAATGGCCTTAAAAGAACATGCAAGTCAACATGAGATTGAAATTTCATTCCCTAGAACTGTTCAAGGGGATAGAGAGATACTGTCCTTGATCAGAATCCTTACTATTTAATTTAAAAAGAGGTTTTCATTACTAGTGCAATGTCAATAAACAGAATAATCTCACTGTTTCACATATTTACAGACTATTAGCACTGACTGCTTAAAATTTTTTATTAATGACATATACAGAATTTTTAAGAATTCCATGTAAACCCATAGCCCTCTGTGCTCCCATTTTATATAGCTGTCATCCCAGAAAATGCCAGTGATATGTCTCTGGGTATTCTTTCTATACTATTTATTCCTTTATGCATACAGTTAAAAAGATGGACAAATTGTTGGAATAGGTAAGTTGCGAGATGGCACCAGTGTGGAAGCAGCTGAAAATGGGATAACCCAAGAGTATAATTCATGTACTGAAACAGGAGCAGATGTCAAAAGAGACAGCTTGTCTAGTTTGTTTGGATGATGATTCCCTAGCATGTATTGACGGAGCAAGATTGTCAGACAGCCTGTTTGTGAAGTTCAGTGTTGCCTGTCTTAATCGTTCTTTACAGGGAGGTGACATTTTGTTGCAGGCAATTGTAGAGTGGAATTTTTGTGAATTGTTTAAAGTAAACTAAAACTGTCCTACTAAGCAGCATTCTTGGAAAATATCTAAAGTCCAGTGGAAACAGCTGCCATTTTGACTTATTTAAATCGGATGGGCTGTCCCATCTGTGCACTGTGTGCAGAGAGATGTTCTGTTCACTTCCTCCGCTATCCAGACCAGGATGATTCAAGTGGCAATGGTGGCAAGGAAGAAGAGAATTATTTTAGACAGAATGTTGGGTTAACTGAGTAATTTAGAAAGTATTACACATCTGCTACATCTAGGGACACAGGCTTGTTCATGATGCAGGTTGTGTTATGACGCAGTTTGAGAGGAAAAGGAAATGAGAAATCTGAAGAATCTGGGGCATTTAGTAGTGTGTGCAAAACATAGTTCTACCTGGCTGCTCTTGGTTGGTAATCATATTTTCAACTTTCTGCTGTCTTGTGTAAATAAACTAAAAAAAAAACCACCCCCCCAAAAAAACCCATTTGGCTGTCAAACTGAATGTTAATGTGTTAAAGGGATTGAAGTTATCCCTCAGGTTTTGTGAATCCCAATGATATTAAGGATCAAGGGTCTTAGGGTCAAGGATTAGCTCCCTTGCAGCAAACTAAGGAACAGAGAACTCTCCCTCCTGAGAAAATAAGTTTGCAAACCCCTGACACCACAGACAGAAATGTAGGTTTTAAGCTACCTTACATAGCATATATGCCTACTCACTTCCCACAAATAATTTTCTTGAAATTTAGCTACTAACTCTTCAATTGAGTCTTTCAGTAATTCTCTTGCTAAAATACATTGCCCTATATTTTTTCACCTCTTGATACTGTGGTTACTCCTGTTTTATCTGCAGAGTATTCTGCTCCCTATTTCCCTTTCCCTTTATCCCAATTTTTGAAGGCCTTAAAGCACCGTTCAAGTTTCTTCCTTTTCATTTGAAATCTTTGTCTTTTACAAGACTAAGATTCTTCATGCTCAAATTGTTGGATTCTTCTCTCCTCTTCTTTCTGGTTTCCTATTACTAGTGTGCCTTCTATTTAATTTCTCCTTCTATGTGTTCCTCCCATTATCCTTTGTGTGAGCTTTTTCCATGTCCTTGAAACAACCTTCTGCCTCCACTGTGCCAACCATCAAGACCCTCCTCTTTCAAATCCATCTTTAACTCACATTATTGCTTTTCACCTGCCAGTGACCATTTCTCTATATCATGGACTGTAGACCTCTCACCAAGGAAATAACAAAACCAGAAAAAGATAAATTAAAACACAAGATTTGCAAATGTTATCATCTGTTATCATTAAATACTAACTCTCCTGCTCAGCATGATATGCCCTTCGTTTTTGCATTTTCTCTCTTTAGAATGATGCACATAAGTAGGCATTGCCTCTTATTTTTTCTTTTGTTTTTGTCTCTAAAAATGATCAATCAATGTTTATATCAAGATTTATACTAGCACCATATCAAGGCCTTGAGCTGAAAAACACTGAGGTCAAGAACTTTGTTGTGCTATACCCTTACTGAGATATATATTTCATTCAATATACAAATAATAGTAGCAGACTGAATGAAAAGACCTTCAGAGGTTAAACTTAAAGTTGGTAGGAAATCTGTGAAAACACAGGTGTTTTAACTACTGGTGTTTTTGTGCCAGCCATGACATATGGAGCAGACACCAAGGAGATGGAACTGAAGACTATTGTTAGAATACATCAGTATCATCTTGCATTTTGAGCACTGCAATCTAATTTACTAATCAAATTTATATCAGTATATGCATGCTTATGTGTAAATATAAGATAAAACAGCCACATATTTTTAAAAGATGACATATTTTTATTTGCACTTAATTTTGCACTTCCCAGAATTTTTCTGTCTTTTCATATTGCCTTATGGTGTGTTGCTTGACTCCTGTTCTCTCTAAGTGTGAAAAGTCAGGAGGAGAGTTCACAGCAGGTTGATGGCCTGGAGATTAAAAGTCTGTCTAAGGACATTTCAAAGTTGTAAAGGTATTATTCTCACATGTACTTATTTCTTGGTGGGTGTGAACAACAGCTACTCACCAAGCTGGTGTAGTGTGAAATAGTTTCCTGTGAAATGATGTGCAGACATATGCAGAAAGCCACATGTACAGCACATGCACAGACTCATCCCTGACTTATGATTAGTGAGATTCTTGCTGATAACTGAGTTAGGAATGACCAGTGGGGCATCCAATGTTTTAATTACCCAGACAACTCTGTTGATTTTCCATATTTACCAAACTAAAAGCATGATCATGTCCTTTGAGATTAACACACTGGAAATGACCTTGACTTCTCAGCAGTAGTTCTCTTACTAGGCCAACTGCAGACTGAAATTTTGCCATGTGCATGGATATCCTGTATACATTTCTTTGTTTGTCAGTGCTTGAGATGAATTCTTCCTATGCTCTGCAAAAGTAAGTTTTATTCTACTAAATATTAAAAATTATTCTTGGTCAAACTAAATACATCAGCGAAATTAAATAAAAGGACATTAAGTCTTTCAAACAATTTTCAAAACCTGAGCAATAATTTGGTTTTGATAATTTATATATTGCTATTATGGGGATGAATATATAATATAGTGGAACTGCTACTCCTAATAATTTGCTTTTATTTTTTTTTAAGACAGTGAATAGGACACCAGAGCAAGTGTATCCAAAGCTTCTGACAAAGCCTGCTTAATCACAGATGCCCACGGTGACTGCAACCAGAATGAGGGACCTTTTCAACATGCACAAAAGTGAGCTCTTCCTGTCCTACTGCTGTATGCCAGCACAGCCACACCTTTCTGGTGGGCCAAAAATTATTGTGACACACGCCAGAAACGACAATAAGAAATGAAAAGGCCATATGGAGCCATTGCTGCCTGCCAGTCATTGCAGTAGGTGGCAACTGGGACAGGAGACGTATTGGAAAGGGCTCCATGCATTAGGGTACTGAAAGAGTAATGCAAAACCTGGATGTGATTCCTGGCAAAATTTAAATTATTTCTCTCTTAATGTTACTTTGCTCAGTTGTATCATATTTATTATGCTAATAGGCTTATATTAAGGCTATAATGAGTTTTGCTCTGAAAACAGAACTTGGTTTTACCACAGCTGGTAACTTGTGGGAATTTCTTGGAATAACATTTGGTGAATATTTACTAAGCTATGCATATACTTCAGTCACCTGAAAGTCAGACACTGAATCACAAATAATTGTGTACACTTTCTGTGAAGGCATTGAAGAAAACTAGATGACTACAGGAGAGTAATCTTTCTGTCCTAACAGTAACAGAGTGGGTAACCCCACTTTAGTGGGGTTCATCTCATTCTAAAGTTCTTGTCCTAGAGACCAGATGAAACATGCACTGGAAAACCTGGATTCTCTCCAATTACTAGAGTGACTGATTAGACGTGGCTAATGCTCAGATGAGATTAATCCAGTAAATACTTTCTAATCGGTAACTTAGGGGGATGTCTCAGTATTTTGAGGGTTTTTTTCAGATAATTCTTGGTTATTATGCATAAAGAATAAATTCAGAAATGCAGTATTGGAACTAATGAGATTTAAATGGAAGAAGGTATTGCATATAAATTTATATACTCAACTCAAAATACAGACAGATTCAATAATTCTGTTACTTCCATAAGAACACTTCATCTTACACTGAACATACAGTTATTATAACCAGCAATTTTTGATTTTGATTCCTAGTATACATCTCTTATGTAGATGCAGTGCAACTGCCAGATTTCTTTATTCTTTTGAGCTAGCAAAATCTTTTTCTATTTAAGAAATATTTTTTGTTGAGATTTTCTGCATATTCCCTGTTCCCTTCTCTCTCTCCCTTCTCATACCTGATCCACTCTCTTTCATTAGTGGAAAGTTAAAATGAAAGTTTGATACTGCTGTCTTGAACTAAAGAGCTTAGCCATAATTTCTGCATCAGTTAGCATGCTAAATACATATGCTTCTAAATACTAACACATATGTGGTGAAAATAAAAACTCAGTCTTTTAGTTGTTTCCTTAAGTACCTGGTGAGGCCTTTCTTGAAGATTTTATGCAGGAAGACTTCTGTGCATGAAGCAAATCACATATAATTTCACTCTACACAATTTTACTCTACATGAGTACTGTACTGTTCCACACTTGCTTGCCAGATGTCCCACCTCAAGCTCTAACCTCACACCTTGTCCTGTGCAGATCAACCTCTGCAGAACGAGCTGAGTTTCCACATTTTAGGAGATCACGCTGAAAGCAAAGAACTGTTCAATTTGAATAAGGCTGCCAGGCTGTGATACTAAAAAGAAACCATTCCTGGTTGTTCAGCTGTAACCTAGATTAAGCCAAGGAAGATACAAACCTAAGAGAGAAGACTGAAGTTCTTACGTGATGTTCAACAACCTCCAGGTGAACAGAGCCATCCGTGCTCCTCATTAGCACTTTATCAGACAAATGAGCCAGACTGCAAAGAAGGCAAGCATGTCTCAGAATAAGGCTTATGATGGAAATATTCCCAGGAGGAACAATTATGTATCATGTGGCCCAGGTAAAACAACTACCTATAACTTCAATGGTTATTTTTCATTTTAAGGTTATATTAAGGTCTTGGCACCCATGCAGTCTTTTATCCATCCATCCATCCATCCATCCATCCATCCATCCATCCATCCATCTATTTTTCATGTTTGTTTGCCCATGAGAATTTCCCTAAAGAAAAATAGACAAAAAATTGTTAAAATATCCAATTTAGTGAAATTATCATTAAATGTGATTGCCATTATCTGGGATTGGGAACCATTCTCAGAAAAAAATGAATCCCAGAGATTAATCACGACTCATGTGTTCTCACCATGGTCTCACTACAGAGCTCCATGTCCAGAGATACGTGACAGATCTCCCTTCCTGGAAAAGAGGGAGCTTTGTATTTTTTTCTTGCTCCTTCCTCAGTCTTCATTTTATTTCAAGAATTAGCAGTGAGTAATTTGGCTTCATCTTCCTCCTAATGACAACAAAATTTGTGGACCCGACCATAGTTTATAGGCAGATTGCTCCATTATAAACAACATTTTCATTTGTCTCACAGTGACTCAAGAAAGGGGTGATACTACTGATTTTCTAAAAGAAACTTTATGGGAAGTGTGGGGGCAGAGCTTTCCCCTTTCCAGCAACTTGCAAGGTCACTCTACAGGGTCACAAAGTCATAGAGCAATTTAGGAAGAAAATTAATGCAAAAGGCCACTTATCTGGTCTAAAGCCCTGCTCAACACAAGACTGTTTGCATCAGGCACTGTGTCTGGGCAAGTCTGAATATCTCCAAGGATGGAGTTTTCACATTTTCTCTGCTAACTTGTTCTAGTGTTTGACCTCCTACACAGTGAATCATTACTTCCGGGTGTCTCATTTCAGCTTTCCTTGATACATCTTGTGCCTGCTGCCTAAGTGCTGCCTCTGTGTGCCTCCAGACTGTGTGTGGCTGAACTTCTGTAGAATAGGTGCAGTGCTGACTCTTTGTGCACTTGTCTCATCCCACAAAATGTGTGACAAATTTCCCCATTTTGGAGAAGGAAGTGAACATGTTAATTTCCCTTTTACTATTCACCACTTTTATAGCTTGCTACAAATAAAGATTAAGGCAGAGGAAACCCAAAAGCCTTATAGAGGAAACACAAAAAACTTATAGATTTCTTCATTTGTACTACAGAACATTCAGTAAATCTGTTGTTTGAATTCTTTGTTGTGAAAACTTTTATTCCAATTAACTTTTTGTTTTCCTCTTCAATATCAGTGGGAATTTAAGACAAAGTTTTGGATGAATTCAGCAGAATGTTGTATTTCTATGTGTGACAATTATACAATTACCAGACAGGTATAGCCTGACATGCTTACTTTGGACTGGCTGGATGGCCAGGCCCAGAGAATGGTGGTGAATGGTGCTGCATCCAGCTGGCAGCCAGTCACCAGTGGTGTCCCTCAGGGCTCTGTGCTGGGGCCAGTTCTGTTCAATATTTTTTTGATGACATGGATGGGGGGATTGAGTCTTTCATTAGTAAATTTGCAGATGACACTAAGCTGGGAGCGTGTGTCAATCTGTTGGAAGGTAGGAGGGCTCTGCAGAGAGACTTGGAACGGTTGGATGGATGGGCAGAATCTAACAAGATGAAGTTTAATAAGTCCAAGTGCCGAGTCCTGCATTCTGGCCACAATAACCCCCTGCAGTGTTATAGGCTGGGGACAGTGTGGCTGGACAGTGCCCAGGCAGAAAGGGACCTGGGAGTACTGGTTGACAGCCGACTGAACATGAGCCAGCAGTGTGCCCTGGTGGCCAAGAAGGCCAATGGCATCCAGCACAGGAGCAGGGAGGGCATTCTCCCNAAAATGACTGGATGTGGTACTCGGTGCCATGGTTTAGTTGAGGTGTCAGGGAACGAGTTGGACTTGATCACCTTGAAGGTCTCTTCCAACCTCTGATTCTGTGATTCTGTGATTCTGTGATTCTGTAAGAGTAAAAAGTATGTTTCTTCTACAAATCACTGTTAGGATTTGAACAAATTATTAAGAGAGAACAGATAAGATAGAGAGAATTGTCTTGGTACATCTTTCTGATGCTGTTCGACATTGTGAGCAAAAGCTATTTGCAGTAGTAGTCTTCTGAACTGCAAGGTTCTGTGAAATATATCAGGCTGTGAGCACATCTGCAGAAACCCTTTTCTGTACCTGGTTCCTGAAAAATGAAATGAAAAAAGAGAAGATGAAGAAAAGAGGAGAGAGAATGAAATGTGGCAGTGACTATCTGCCTTCTGAAAAATCACATTTAAATTATGGGTGCAAGATTCTACTCAAGCAAAATCAGTATTGTTTTATTTATAATTATTTTACAATTTATAGCTCTTTAATAGTTTTCTAATTAATCAATTTCTATATACAGGTTTGTGTCTCATTGTATGTAAACAGTTGCAGTAACAAAAAAATTTGGTCCTACTATCTGTAGAGAACAGAAAATTAGGCCCTGAAGAGAGTCAGCTCATCGTTATTGAATTAAATTAAGTCTATTGATTAAACGTTCATTTTGTGGTTGGGCTTTTTTGGAGGCATGAAATAGTCTCATTTAGTTACACTACAGCAGCAAGGGGAATTATATGTAGGGGAAAGGGAACAGGCTGTTCTATTTAAAACAATTGCTATATACATGTTTTAGAGGAGAATAATAATAATTGAAAAACAGTCACACAATTATAAACTAGGAAGAATATTTTTCTCAAATGTTTTGGTGACAAGAATTTCAAAGGTAACATTTGACTGACTTCTCAGGTTTCTACTGGAGATCTTGTGCCAATCCTACCAGTCTCTCCCTTGCTGACACCATGGTCATTAGAAGGACATGAAGATCTGATGTTCATAGATCTTGGTTCTCATGCAAGTGCATGTGGTTCACACACAGCGTGATGATTCCGTGGATGTCACTGCAAACAGACTCCTCTTAGCATCTCTTTTTCTTTTCTCCCACACCTCTTCCTCACTCTCTAATACTGCTGCTGCAACTCCTTCCCTCCCCTCCACTTTCCTATTTTCACAGGGAAAACTGAGTAATTAAAATGTGCGTCAAATATTTATTGTCCAACTGTGAACTGCAAAAGAAGCATGTGCTGAATAACATGAATAACTTCTTCTAACAATCTCTCTAGTTCTTAAGGTAAAAAATGGATCATTTTGTGGATAATTTATGTCTACGTGTATTTCTAGTAAAATAAGCAGTTCTGTGTCATCTGCTGGCTAAACCATGCAGTGCAGAAAGGCATTTTCATTACAGCTTTGCTGCTGTGGCTGACTTACGAATAACGTTGCTATTGTGGATGTGGAATGGAGAATGCTAGTTGACCTAGCCTGCTCCATAAGGCTAAACTTCCACCAATGATTAGGACAGAAACAATATTCTCAGACCTGCTTGTGAACAATGAAAAATTTGGTCACAGATCCTTCAGAAGTGCAAAGATACTTTTCACCAACAATAGTGACCGGCACCTTTCTTACACCATTTTATTGCTTAGCCATGTGTTGGTCTGTATCAAGACAGATTGACAAAGTCATAGAATTTTATGGGACAATGTGAAAACTCATTTGCAAACTTTATTGCAGTCCATCATTGCCTGCATTCACAGTCCAGAGGTCTTCCATTGTTGTGAATAACAATTGGGAGCAATTTCTGGCTATGGTCAATGTAGGGGTTGCAGTCTTCCACCGACAGGTGTTCTTTCCTAATTGCTTCCATTAGTTTCCTTTTATTGCAGGGCTTCATCACCCAATGAATGTAGTGTTTCAAAAATACCAGATCAGATCTACAAGCTCCAGTGTGTGGCATGATAATCAACGTACACTCCTACATTACAAGCCCAACCTTAGTAAAAAGATTGAGTCAAACTTGCAGAACTTATTTCTCAATAAAATAGTTATTATTCCAAATGCAATATTATATATCTAAAAAAAGTATTGGTGCAGAATTTCAGGCAAATAGAAGTACTTGCCCACATTTGTGTCAGCTATAGCATGGCCAGCAGGACCAGGGCACTGATTGTTCCCAAGCACGAGGCACTGGTGAGGCTGCACCTTGAATTCTGTGTCTGTTTTAGGCCCCTCACTACAAGGAGGACATTGAGGCACTGGAGAGTGTCCAAAGAAGGGCAAGGGAACTGGGGAACTGTCTAAAGAACACGTACTGTGAGAAGTGGCTGAGACAGCTGGGATTGCTTGTTGTGGGTTGGAGCTGGAGAAGAGGAGGCTCAGGGAAGACCTTATCACTCTCTACAGCTACCTCAGAGGAGGTTGTATCCAGATGGGGGTTGGTCTCTTTTCCCAACTAACAAGAGATAGGACAAGAGGAAATGGCCTCAAGTTGCACATGGTGAGGATTAGATTGATTACTAGGAAAAACTTCTCACTGAAAGTATGTTCAGCATCAGAATAGGTTGCCCAGGGAAGAGACAGAGTCACCATCCCTGTGGGTATTTAAAAGATGTGTAGATGGGGCATTTAGGGACATGTTTTAGTAGTGAACTTGGTTTGTTATGGTAATGGTTGGACTCAATGATCTTAAAGGTCTTTTCCAACTAAAATGATTCTATGATTCTATGATTTGAAAATATGCTGACAAGAGAAGACGTGATTCCCATTGGGAAGTAATGAAGCTTCTGACCTGGTAATCTCACTGCACCATAAAGCTTGATTCCATTCTAGATCAAGAACCTTCTTTTGCATCACATCTTTGCCTGCTTTGAAATCAGAATCATACATATTTTATCAGCAAGAAGGGTGAACTTTGATTTCTCTTTCTTTTCATACTCAATGAAGAATTAGCAGAGATATCAGTGCAAAACTGATTTTTGCTTTCATTTTACATTCTAAATTGTCTGAATTTTGTTGCACTGCATGGAGGTAAACTAGGAGCAGAATATGCCTTTCAGGCCTTTTGCTGTTTGAAGTGATACTCAGTCCAGAAAGAATATCACTTTTTCTTATCAGATCTGAGATTACATTTGCAGAAATTGTATTTGTAAATAGCAACAAAGGCCTGGTGCCTTCTTCCATAAGAACTAAATAAATTCAGCTGACAATTCTTAAAAAAGTCCAGAAAATCATTGTATACCTTTTAAGCATATTTCCCCAGGACAGAAGTGTAGTTTGACCAAAACCACAATTACATATCTCCATAGTTGCAAGGAATTTCTTCAGAAGTACCTTTCTGCTGTGATATTACTTTAAACATACTCTTCAGTGACAATTTTCCATTAAAAGGAAGGAGCTGGTTTTGAGTGATTTCACTGTACCTTCAAATACAAACGTCTTTAAAAGGACAGATTTTTTTTTTAAAGATAAATTGTTCTCCATCACTGTTTCTTTTTATCCATGGTAAATAAAGTTGACCATAATGTACCACACTTACCAGCAGAAGGGTTTAGATGAGAGCAGCATAAAGTGCAAGAAATGTAGATACCTGTGACCAGAGCTGCACATCAGCTTTTTGATTTCTGCAGACTTTAACCTTTTTTCTCCTCTGTTTGCATTTGACCCATTCTCCAAAACAGATGCATCTCATTGGTTTTATCTGTGATTTACCTTACCCTTCCTCTCTTTCCTTTAGTTCTTCCTTAAAGTGCAAAACAATTCCTCAGGCTTTCTGTTGAATGTTCCCAAGCGAGCTGTGAGAGGAGAGAATCACGCACCTTGATCTCAGAGGCAAACATCAGTCCAGCTGATACCAATGAAGGCTTGCAAGTGGAAATGGATCAAATCAGCAGTAAACCCATGAAAGTAGCAACAAGTCTCTGTTTTGCAAGTATTTTTTTAGGACAAAACAAAATTTCTCTTGTGGGCCCTTTACTGGTTTTCTGGCCAACTCCCAGATTACCTTCCATTGGCATACGTGTGTTCTTGTGCCTGGACCAGACTCCTCCATTGGTGGGAGAATTCTTTGCAGAAAGAACAACAAGAAATTAGCTTTTTCAATCAATGTTATTTTCTCTATTTGCTTTAGACACAAAATAATAGAATGAAAACCCCCCCATTTCAGACTCCTCATTTGATTCAGTTGGCGTATAAAGAAGTCATCCAAGACCCTTATTGGCTGATGCCCTTCCTGAAGTAAACAGGATGCCTCATTCATTGTGCTGTTACTGTGCCTGCACATTTCTGATCAGGTTCCTTCTTCCTTAGCATCTCAGAACTGTGTTGGCCAAATGTTTAGCCAGATGAAAGGCCAAATTGTTCTGGAGGATTCATAAAGCACGGGTCACTACTATAATCTCACTGTAACTGCAGTGCATTCAAATATAGCTTATTTTCTAATGGTATCCCAGAATATCAGCACAAAGATATGAATTTGTGATATTTTTTACACACATGTTTACACACATACACATACTCTCTCCTCTGTTTTTGGGCATTCAACAGAACAATATGTGTCACTGAAGTTTAGAGCCATTCCCTTTTTCCTACCTTCTGGCAGTCTCATCCATGAATCACAGACACAGTTACTGATGGAATAGATACATCCTCCAGAGTGCAAAACCCTGCTTCAAACTTGCTCTCCTTTAAATTATCTGGCAGAGACAAGCATTTTTTGGCAAAAAAAAAGTTAGGTGTTGAAATATTTAGAACTGGAAAATGGGGTGTTTGTACACATTTTGGAGAATGACTTTGTTAAAAGATTGCACTGCAACATTTTTCTGTCCAGTGTATTTCTATTTTTGTACCAAAACCAGCTTTTCAAAAACGAATCTTCATTTCAGCTAGTGAAATAAATTATTCATGGATTTTCATTGCCTAGTGAAGTTTTCTGGCTGTTTGGGCCCAGTGCTTGTAAGCTCATCTGCCTGTGCTCTCATGTTTCAATATTTGCTCTTTTGCTTCTGTCGGTCTGTGTTCCTTAGAAGGAGCACATTTTGAAAACAAAGAGTTATTTGCTGCAAAGAGTTAAAACAGCAAACAAAGCCAGACTAGGAGGTTGCATACCACACTGTCCTTCCCACTTCAAAAGAAAGGGGGATTTGCTCCACAAAGGATCCCTTTGGGGGAGCTGCTGGCTTGCATGGGTGCTGACTGGGTGAATACAAAGCACTTTGGGGCAGCATACAGAGGAGGAGTTGATGTTGATTTGAAGTCAGTGGACTACCTGTTGGGACAGGGTAGGTGACACCTCCTCCCACCACTGGCAGTCTTACTGGCATGGCAACGAACTCGTCCTTTTTATGCCAGAAGCCATGATCTCATATTTGTTAGGTATTGGAAGCAGTCAAAGTCAAAAACACTCCTACAGTTTTGAGGACGCGAGAATATTATTCTACTGCTACGCTTCAGCCAGTTATGCTGTGCTGCTCTCACTTACTACCTCCTGTGCCGCCACCTGCCAGACCCAGCCCGCCTCATCCGAGCGCCGTCTGGCATTGCTGGAGCGTGAGGGGCATGGCCTCCCCGTGAAGGTGGAGTATGTTGGCACCGCAGGCCAACAACCCTTCACTCTTCAATATGGCTGGCGCCCAGGGTCAGCGCAGGAGAAGTTGGTTTTTTTTTTCTGGTCCAAGTAGCTCAAACAAAAGCCAATTATTGCACATACGACAAATCTAACAGTGCTCCCTGAAAGCAACGCTGTGATTGTGCGGCAGATATGTCCCCAGCACACCGTTGGATTGGGGAATGTCATGTTCACCAGGCAGGTTAAGAATTTAGACACTGAGCCTGTCTTAAGACACAGTATAAATTGAATGTCTTTTTGTCGTGACTGTGGAACTGCTCCATGATGTTTACATTTGCTTTCTAACTTTCATTTTTTACAGCTGGTAACAAAAGGTCCAACAGGTCTGAGGGGGTTTTTGTCCTTTTCTAGGACAAAGCCCCTGCTCCCCCTCCACAGTGAGGGTAAAACCGCAGAGCGGAGGCATGGCAGGGCTCGGGCACGCACTGCTGGGGAAGAGCATTGCGGGCAACAGCCTGGCAGCTTGTGGTGTCATGGTATGTAGCCCATACAACTGCAGAGAGGCAGATTGGCTGGCCCGAGCCTCGCCTCTTCTGCTGAGGTGTGCTACCACCGGCTCACTGGAGTGGGGACCTGGAGGCTGGACCCACTCCCACACTAGCCCCCGTCACTCGCTGCCGTGGCCACTGTCCAGATGGACACTGCGTTACGCAGGCTGGAGATGAGGCTTTGTTCCCGCTGTCAGTACTGTGGAGCCCATTTTTCTGAGGAAGCAGCTTTCAGAAATTTGGGGTTGTGCCAGGTTCTGATAATCCAGAAAATCCTGAATTTAAGCATATTCCTTAAAATTAGTGCTCCCTTTACCTTTCTGTGCAAGGCTCAGAACACTGCCCTAGGAGTAGGGGCACCTTATTTGGCAGATGGCTTTTTAGGTTCATGTGTGGCTTTGGTTTTAAAATATATTAATTTATTATAATGTAAAATCATCTGCCTGGGGGATGTGGGATGTTGTTGGACTACAACCAAGTATTGGCTTGTAGCCTTCTAAACCAGGGTGCTAAGAAATAAATCCTAAATAGAAATGGATGAACAGTTTATGTTAAAAATGTATTCAACAGACTTCACCCTTCTTTTCTAAGGGCTTTACTCAAAACAGTTGATGTTTTCTAGATTTCTTTCAGCACATGAAATGCTGTATCCTGATGCTGCAAGCAGCAAAAGTTATTTACTTAATTGCAAATGATTTGAAATGTCTTTTCCTTCTTTGGGGGCTTCATGGTCATGCATTATTTCTCCTCTCTGATCAGATGAGTAAAAGATTCACTCACAAAAAAGGCATTATTTATCACTAGTTTCTTAATAGTGGTACTCATATACATATATAGCTGAATACTAGTACTTTTATGTATAAAGAAATGACCAAAGGGTATAGGTAGGGAAAACATGCTAAAAAGCTGTAGTAAAATGATTAGTTTGAGTTTTATGAAAGCAGCATATTATTTTCCTTCCAAATAATTTTGAAGTGTACTTTCTACACCTTGAAGTCATTCCTGAATATTTTAGTTTTCACTCTACTGACCCATGGACACTGATTTCCTGTGGTCTTTAAAAAACAGTTAAAAAGATCCCCAGTAGGTGAGGATTTAAAAACATACAGACTTTTTCCTTCCATTGGTGTCTTAGCAGGACAATGTACTATTCTGAAGTAAGATTATGACATTGGCTATGATAGCTACAACCTCTAATATGTTCACTTACAAAAATTTGTCTATTTTAGCATGTTTGCTGAATTTTAATGACTTTTTTGGTTCAGTTGCTGCCAAGTGAAATGTAGGTTTGTGTAACATCTTTATATTACTGATGATCAATTTTGCATGCTTGTAACTTCTGCAAATCAGTGCAGTACCATTGTGCCACCCCATTTGCAAATACCAAAACTAGATGAGGACTTGATTTTTAACATCACAAACTTTGCAGTCCTAGAGCACTCCTGCAACTGGAGGTATTTAAAGCAGCTTGCTTCATCCATGGCAGTTGACCTTAAAGAATCTTCTCATGGGAAAGCCAGTCATCTTCATATTCTGCCAGTCATAAAGTTGGGAGGAAAAGACTGAGGAAGAGGCATAATATGCAAGCAAAATTGATGGACACAGACTAACCCAAGTTAGTATTTGATGTATTTCATACTGATTTTTCCTTTTGCAAATTGGAATTGGACTAGAATGGTGTGAAGGAATAATTAAAGGCATTAACTTTGACTTTAGTTGAATTGCAGAATGATCATATTTATGGTTACAGGGAAATCTTTCTTTTAGTTGGAAGTTATGAGAAGGAATTCATACTTTGGAATTTGAAAAGGCAATCACAGACTACTACATTGAAAGTGCTGATATTACTCAGAAATTCAGTGATTTCGACAATGAGCATCATTACTCTCTTCTTAATAACATTCATTATGCTTGGGGAAAAGTTTCTGTCTAAATCCAGAAATCTGCCATGTTATGCTCCTGTAAATACATCTTTACAATTAGTTTTTAACACAGCGTCAGCAGAAGAATGCCTGTTGACAATGACTAAGCAGAGAGAGAGAGAAGTCTATTTTTTACGCAGCAAAACATTTTCATTTTTTTCATTTCCTCACTTACCCACACTATTTGTCTCTTTCCATCATCTGTATTGTCTCTTCAGAAAGCCAGTCTGTGAACTGTCTGTGGCAGACACCCATTTTTCATTTTCTGTGCGGGTAGGTAGTCTAAAATAAATAAATAATAAAAGGTCTTTGACACTCCTCAAACAACAAAACTTTTAATGTAAGTGGTGAGACTTCTGCTTGGCTGTGAACAGGTTGCATTAAGATTCTGGCTACAGATAATTTACATCGATCGAGAAACCAATGAAAAAAGTACCACAGACTTTATTCGTGCTGAGTTGAAAATTTACCCTGTTGTATATTGTCTGGAGAAAAAAATCCCAATAACTGCAAAAAAGAAGAAGAAGGACTATCATCCTCTGATAACACTAATGGTAGCAGCATAGTTACCTGCTTGTTTGTCTTCCTCAGAAGGAATTTATTACTTCACGCTTTACTACCTCAAAGATCTTGAGATTAGTAATCAAAAATATTTTGATTGCCAGCTTTATTTCTTGAGCTGTTGCAAGAAGGCATTAAGTTCATATAATTAACTAAGTAAATAAGCAAACCAGACAATTATATGAGAAACCTTAGCTAAAAGCAACTACAGGATTTGACAAATTACAGGCTTCTAACACTGTCATAATCACTATTATAATATGTAGTCTCATTAGCATCAAAGAACTGGAACCAAACTGAACAAAACTGAAAAACCATTCAAAAAAGATTTTTTTTTTATTATAGCCTCCAGTACTGTTGTGAAATATAAGAAAGAATAAAGGAGAGCAAGAACATTTCAGAACAGGTTGATGAAATGAAAGCTGTGGTGAATTATCTTCTGCCTTTCTTTCCAGCACTTACAATTGAAGATATCACATCTACTCCAAACTAATGTTTGTTAAGAGTTCTCTGTCATGGAGCACAGGAGATGTATCCAAATGATGCATAACAGTAGTACTAAAATCCGAGAGGACTGAATGGCGGATAATTTTCTCCATTGTTAAAAGTCCTTCATATCTATTCAATGATTTTTTATATAAAATGATTGTTTTAGTACATTCTTGCCTAATAGGTTAGAAGCCCAAAATCAGCACTTTTGTTCTTAGGCTTTTGTTTAGGGCAGAAGGAGCTGGTGAGCTTAACTAGATTGTGTACTTCAGTTATTGTTGGTTTTGCAGACAAAATTGTGAGATTTTCAATGAAGATAACATCCTTGGGTGGTTTTAGGACTTTTTGTCATCCATGATATTTTTACAATATTTACAATATTTGGAATATTCCATATGTGTGGTTTTTAAAGAAAGGCAGGAGCTTTCTATTTGATGCAAGCAGTTAGTATCTACCAGTAAATTTATGTTTCTAAGCAGGAAAGAAACCCCAACAACTGGCCTGCTCACAGCAGCTAACTGATTTTCAAAGAATTTACCTTCTTCTTAGATTGCAAATCTGATTATACAAAATTTTATTTGAAAATTCGAAAATTCAAAATATTATGTAATATGTTACAGAAGATAACCGTGTCCAGGCCTGTGATCCTCCAACATTTACTAGAGCTGGCATCTGGTCTTGGAAAGGAATACAAGAGTTCTATCAGGAGAAAAAACTTCATTTCAGATAAATTGCATGCTTCAGATTAAGACTGAGGCAGTGTCAGAGGCATCACTGATAAGACATACACATTTTATATTCAAAGCGGAAATGCAACAGGGAGATGATTACAAACAAGACAGGAACATATTCATATGATTAATTATGACTTCTATTGCAGAGAAGTTGTCTTTCTGGTCCCTCATGTTTAGACTTTTCAAAATCAAGCTCATGTGAAGATTAAGCAGAGAGAGGGATAACAAGGCATCACAGAACAACCCAGCCAGGACATTTGATCAATCATTCAGAGGATCTTCTCAGTCTGGAGTATGAGTGGTAGAAAAGCTGTAGAGACACTACAATCAGCTTGAAGGTTAACAGGGGAGGGTTAGCAAAACCTGCTCTCAGATTTAAGAAAACAAGGACAAACACCTGACTGTACTGTAGAAAAAATGAGTAAGCAACCCAGTAAATGCAATCTCCTGTCTTAAAAATGGACTGAATATTGTCCTAGGTTTTTGTCTGAATTGGTATTGGAATTTCAGGTGCTACCAAAGCTTTCTTGCCTGATTTTCAATAACCTTCTGCTCACAGCTCTCTGCAGATCCATGGCTGTGTGAACATGGATGTAATTTAGGGCAATGAAAATGGCACTCTTGCCCTCTTCTTGGACACACAGACTTATGCTTCAATAGGTGCAAAAGGGAAAAAACACATTCCAAACACCAGGAAGTTTGGTCCAATGAACAAGTGGAGGTAAGTTTCTCCAACCTCAACACCATCTGATGATAAGTGAGGATTGGTGTGGCTTTGCTCCAAATCAAGGAGGTGAAAACAACTGCTCCGACTCATGCCACCCTGGTCACTGGGTGGGCTCTGGTGTACTGTGACCCACAAGAAGATCAATGTTTTCCTTGCTTCCCTGAGTCTCTCTGGACCATGTATCAATGATTCTGTTCTGGGCCACTGACAGGATCTGAAGTTAGGAGCACTATCTTTTCTCTCATGCAATGGAAGGCTTATGTTCATTAACCCAGCACTGCTGTGCTCAGTTCCTGTAGTGGGAGTATTGTTATATTGCAACTGTAACTGCCAGTAGTACAGGTGGGAAATATCAAGAATCAAGAATGATTCTTTGGAAACAATTAAGAAACATTTTGGAGAAGGGTCAATGTGCCCATCAGCATGGTAAAGTACTTGGTCTATCTTGGGTACTGCTCCTATTAGTCAGATTTAAAAAGAGAGAGAAATAAATAAAGAGAGAAAGACAGAAAGAGAGAAAGAGAGAAAAAGAGAAAGAGAGAAAGAAAAAGCAAAAGAATGAAAGCAAAAGAAAGA